>JAJJMC010012574.1:0-14077 GCA_023531435.1 Papaver californicum
GCTCATCATATGTTTACTGTGGGCTTAGACGTTGATACGCGTGCCTATTTCACGATAGCTACCATGATCATTGTTGTCCCTACTGGAATCAAAATATTTAGGTGGATCGCAACTATGTGGTGAGGTTCGATACAATACAAAACCCCCATGTTATTTGCTGTAGGGTTCATCTTCTTGTTTATTGTAGGAGGACGCACTGGAATTGTCTTGGTAAATTCGGGGCTAGACATAGCTCTACATGATACTTATTATGCCGTTGCACATTTCCATTATGTACTGTCTATGGGAGCCGTTTTTGCTTTATTTGCTGGATTCTACTATTGGGTTGGAAAAATCTCTGGGCGGACCTATCCTGAAACTTTAGGCCAAATCCATTTTTGGATCACTTATTTCAGGGTTAATTCGACCTTCTTTCCAATGCTTTTCTTAGGTCTTTCAGCTATGCCACGTCGTATTCCAGATTATCCAGATGTTTATGTTGGATGGAATGCCATTAGTAGTTCTGGCTCTTATATATCCGTAGTTGGGATTTGTTGTTTCTTCTTGGTCGTCGCAATCACTTTAAGCAGTGACAAAAGATCTGCTCCAAGTGAACTAAATTGGGCTGTTAAAGAGAATTCAACCACACTGGAATGGATGGTCCAAAGTCCTCTAGCCTTTCATACTTTTGGAGAACTTCCTGCAATTAAGGAGACTCAAAAATAAATGAAGTAAAAAGGAGACTAAAACATAAATGGAGTAAAGAAGAAGGTAGCGCTACTAAGAACCTAGCAGAACTTTTGATTTTTCGGTGGAATGTAATAGAAAAGGAAACCGTGGATCAGGAAAATGCCTTTAGAATAGGTTCAGGCACTTGCGTATGAGGATCGAAACATCGTGTATATGATTATAAATTTTAAAGAGTTTATCCGTAAGAGTCGTGGTCTAGCCTGCCTGGAGAGGACAGTTCGGGAGCATAACCATTTATCTGGGCTACTGGATCCAAAGTTTTTAGTTCCTTAGCTGTTGCAAGCGTACAACCCAAAAGTTGAGCTTATGTTAGTCCCTTTCTGGAATTGACCTACTTATTTTCTTGGTTCTTAACTATGAGGTATCGAATATACTACCAAAGGCCCTAGCTTTTTATTTCGATACTCTCCCTTTTATTGAAAGTTTTGACTCTTCGCATTTACGGAGTTTTGGGCTCGGTCCATATATCTGAACAACTATGATTAATAGATCTTCCTAGAGGAACAGAACTGTGCTCATGGCTGCAATAACTAAGTGGGCTGCCTTTGGCCTAGCTATGAATTTATGGCTTTAGTTACGTGGCAGAATCTCGATGGACTATATGACTTTGCAGCTGTGAAAGAAGAGTGACGAGCTCCAAACGAAGAACTCCTGTCGAGGGACGACTTCCTTAAAACTACTTGTCTAAATAGCTCCCTTGGTGGAAAAAACTTTCCTCTTAAAGATACTAGGGACCATTTGAGCATATGAGAATCTGACTTATCCGTGGATTCAATTAGCTCAACACGTATAGAATATCTTTAACTTATATGGCATGGGATTTTCCTTTGGCTGATTACAAAGTTGGGTTTTGCACTCCTGTACCGGACGCTCTCGAGGAGACTATTTACTTTATCCTCATTATATGGGAGATCTTAGAGCTACTTAGTTTTCCGAACCACCCTAATGCCCGCGGCTTCCTAAAGGAGCAACTAGCTACAGCTGCAGTGGACCCTAACACAGAAAGCTATAAGTCAAATAACTTACAAATTTCCCGACTGCTCCATCTCAAAGGAATTTCCCTCAATAAACAGGGGCTTCACGGTATAGATTAAATTTAGTTCGATTGCGTGCGTTTTAGCCTATACAAGCTAAAAATAAAATTTATGTTTGAGTGTGTGTCGATTACGGGCACCCTTTCTAGAGAGACAAAAAGGAATTGGACATAAGACGCCACGTTTTGTGGAGGTAACAACTCTAATCTCTTTATAAAGTATTTTCAAAGGTCACTATCCTAATTAGTAATGCATTATATATACCCCTCCTTGATAAAAGAGAGAAAGAAGCCTACAACTAGCAATAAGTAAACTCCTCATTTATGAAGAGAACTGCTCATGTGGCTGAGTTTCATTAGTACTGGAAGCTTGTTCGAGATTTGAGGCTATAGCATCTCTTGACTCAGTATTTCCTTGTACCTTAAGCCAGAACCTGAAGGCGTTACAGATGTAGAGATTGAAAGGATTGGATTCGAGGCTATTCATACCGAAGCAGCCAGGGACCAAGAGGAGCGTTCCTTAATATATTAAGACTTTTAGGTTAGTAATCCCGGGAATAGGAGTCTATTCTCTTATTGAGTCCCGAGAAGCTGAAATATAGTCTACCAATACGCAGCTTGAGAGCCTTGAGTATGAAGCGTACAAAATGAGGATTCCAATCTGTCAGATAGTCATACGTCGTAGGTTAGAGAGCCCTTAAGGTAGAAGGTGCTAATCCATCCTAAGAAAAGGCTGAGCATCCATCGGGCCAATCTAGTTAGAAAATCTTAGTAGCTGGGGGTGGTAGGCCAAGAAGGTCTTTCTTTGTCTGTTCCTCCATACCTAAGAGCATAAATTATTAAGCTACTAGTAATGATAGCGGATGCAAGAGCTAATGCGAGGCACCTGATCAAAAGTCTTTCTTAATTTGTGAGAGGATCTATTTTCTCTTATAAGAAAGGAAATGTATAGTAAGAATCTAGCCACTCCTTTAGACTAAGGCGAACCGTAACTTCTGTACCCGAGACATCATGTTAATGCAAGTAGCTAACAAATATCAGGTCGAAGGACTAACAACGAAAAGTCAGACCGGGTTGAACACAAGTAGGAATGGTACGACCTTTGTTAAGAGCCCAACCGTTTATTACTCAAGCGTATTGAAGGTTCTCGGTCTCCTATCGACTCTAGGAAATCCAAGACGGCAGGCAAAAGCAATGCAAAGAAAATAAGCTTCAAAGGTATGATTCCCCAGCTTCGTCCATCTTCTACTTCTTGGAATCAAAGGCGCAAGCCAGAATAAGGGAAGCTCCAACATGCTTGGTAGAGTAAAGCCCTGGAGTATTTTATTTAAATGACGCCCCCTACACAGAGGCAAGAAATCCCCATACTTATAACCCATTCTTTGATAAGTGAGTAAGTAACTACGTTAAAGGTCGACCAGATTGAGCACCTGCGATCCTTGGTAACGTAGGTTTGCATACTGTGAGCGATAGGGAATTCATCGAATGATGGAAGTAGTTCAGTTGAGACAGGGAGTGCACTTCACGCAGGTGTTCTAGGTAGAGGTCTTGCTACGGGTAGTCTCAGCAGTTCCATTGATGTAGGTATGACAGGTAGCCATTTAGAGTGCACTTGAGAGAAGGAATTGGATCTATTCTTTGAAGTTTAAAAAATAAAAAATGAAAGATTATAATTAAGAAGGGTATGTTAGTGAGGGACGGAGGGACTCATTTGTCCTATAGTCAAAGGGACGGTTATATAAACTAAGCCCTTGCTTCCAGTGGATTTTGGATGCCCAAAGATTGTTAGATTATGCAGACACCCCGACAGGGACTATTACTTCAGATCGCCCCCCGGTTACATCATCTTTTTCAGCTAGACCACTCTTTCCCAGAATTTCGGCTATCTCCGGTTGAGCACTCGCCTCCTTTTCTAGTGACTAATCATTTAGCAGGGGACGCTCTCCCACCTTAGTTTCTTTTCATTACTTTGGCCCGGAGTCTTTCCACGGTGCTTTTTTCTAAGTCCAACTCTTGGAATTATTGTATCGAGTACCAATAAGTGACATTACCACCATTTGGATTGGAATATTGCTCTATTTAATTGGTTCAGCTCAATCGAGGCGCCAACATACTCGGCCTCTTCTTTAACGAAGAAACTTTCTGAATGTAGGAATCGAAGGTGATCCAGCAAGGGGAAAGGAAATCTAGTGACTCGGCCAAAGCGGTCACCTAACCCACCTAAACAGGAGAGCTAGTTTATGACTGCATGACGTTTTCTTCTTTCAGTTATTACTAACATCTGACTGATGTTAAGCCTCAAAAGGGTCATAGTTCTAGGATCAACAAGGGTTCGGTTGTATGTGAAGGCTCAGCTTGCTTTTCTATATAGTTGACTAGGTGCGAAATTACCATATCTTTATTTAAAGCGTGACTTACAAAATAGGTAGGGATCTGTCCCATTATAGTCGGTTGTCCAGAGTAGAAAGAGACTACTTAAGCTGAAAAAAGAATGCTTTACTTTGGACGCCTATTTGAATAGTCGAAGGCAGTTTGCTTTCTTTCGATATAAATTGACTCAGGGTGTGATTGCTCAAAAAGAGAAGAACTTCCAGAAGCCTCGGAACTCCGTAAGATGTTCATGATGTTGATCACGTTTTTTTGTTTTTTCTATGCTCGCTCCTCTTTATAAGAACATTTTTCCTCTCATCTTGGACTCTATCTCATGGGAATATTCTATGCGCTCGTGGATCTAACATCTTTCTTTGTCGTGCACTAATCTAAAACAGGAGGTTGGCATTTATTGGGAAGTAAGAGAGCTCCAAATGGGACGTTCCTGGGCAAATCATATGGATAGTATCCTTACCGCCTTATAGGGCTCTGCTTTCTATGCCTAGATCGCGAGGAAGCTAACTTTCTTTACTATTGTTCACATCACGAATTTTATAAAGACCTTGCTTGCCTAGCATTACTACCTCAGCTTTAATGCCAAACTTTTTTAATCTAATGCGTTTACCAGGAACTGCGGATACTTTATTACTTAAATCTTAACGCTACGAATCTAACTCATTTCACCTTATGTTTTCCCTAGACCCACTTCAATCAGCAAAGATCCGATCCGGTTCAAAACAATGAGGCAAGGGAAAGACCTACCGCTTTGAAGGAAGAGTAGTCTTCTATATTGGGGATGAACCAACTACGCCGTTCTTACATTAGTGCCTCATTGCTACAGTTTAGTCAAGTAGTTCCCGAGACCGAATGCCTTCTACTTTGGTGGATTCTGTTCGACCAACATATATAGAATCTCGGCTACTTTTGCGAGTTAAGGGGGACTAATAAAAGAATAAAAGCTCCAAGACACTTGGTTAGGAATCCTTTGTATACTAGGTAGAGCTACCTTATTCACGAGTCCTTCAAATCCAAGACCTTAGATACCTATGTCCGTTGGGTCTCATATCCCCCTGTTTGAAAGAGCTGATAAAGTAGGCCGTATCAAGACCTCTTTCCGTAAGGCGGCAGTAGGGGGATTGAAAATATACAGTTTGTGTGATCCACGGGTTGGTACAAGATTCGTAATGTCGTTTCCACTGCCTTCTTCAATGGCTCGGTTAGGCAGTTTAGTTAGATCTTCATAGGCGCCTCCACTCGCACTTCCTTTGACTCTCCATATCGACGGAAGAACCTAAGCCTACGTAACCACCAGTTCCGAATTTCCCGATTCTCTTGCTTCTTCTTCTGAGGGCTTATTATTGTCTTCTCTCTGGATGATGTGATCATCTCTACAACCCGACGACCTCATAGGCCTTTTCTATTCGTAGTTCAAAGAAAGTCGAGCCAAAGTCGACAACAAAGGTTGCGGCATTCCTATTAGGAGGGGAATTTGTCGACGAGAAAGAAAGCCATTCCAATCTTGATAATGAAGTGAATCTCCCGTATCTCAAAACCATGCTTCATTGATCTTTCAGGCCCTGCAAGGATGGTTAGACTCTCCTCGTGGATCAGGGTACATGTAAAGGTAAAAAGAGACCAAAGACGCACTGGAAGGGGCTTCAAACTCGTATTGGCTAGATCTTTATTATTCAACTATTCTTTCTGAATGAGATGTCCTTCCAAAAAGCGGATATTGCTAAGTTGGAAATTGTGATCTTACCCCACGCACACAGCACTATGATTCATTTCCTCCCATTTAGTAGGGCTTGCCCGAAAGGACCATAAGGCGATAAAGGCTTTTAGAGCCAACCTATCCAGTGAACTTACTTCTTTCTCCTTTGAGACAGAGGGAAACATGGGGACTTAGAAGCTAAGCGTTTGTCAGTGAAAGCAATATAGTCTCTCCATTCGCCGTGACAAGTGGACAAGGTGCCGAAGGCCAGAAATTCACGATCAACTGGTAATGGGAAGTATGGAGTTGCTGTTCATCCAGGTTGAAAGCTAGCTTTTAAGAATCACTCAATAGGACCTACTGGATGACTTTCCTTTGCACTCATCCGATCTCCTGCTTTTCAATAATAGATCCGGACATGGGACCTCCTTGACTTAAAGGAACCTACCTTGGCAACATAATGCGTTGGGACTCTTGGGACCTCTCCAACAGTACAGTGGAGGAGAGCATAAGCAGTGTCGCGTGCTCCCATTCAGAATTTTTCTTTCTTTCTCTTTAGGCCTTTTATCCAAGCCATTGGACTTACACTTGACCCCTTATTGACTTATTGACTTTCATTCCCGTGGAAGCTCTTTTTAAGCTAGGTAACCTAATTGTATCTCTCGGTAAGCCTTTTGCTATAAGCCTCTTAGGCATTGGACCCCACTACAGGTCTACTTCTATTCCGATAGAATAGTCAGGCAAGTGTTAGTGAGAGTTGGAAACCGAGCGAACGCGCTTTCCTTCATCCGGAAAACAAGATGGGTCCTGAAAGCAGAGGTGCGAGGGTGAGGCGAGGGCCGGTGAAGACACTGATATTATTGGAGTGAAACGATAACTGTTAACAACTGACGGTATATGGAGCTGTTCTCTCCCTCTATTCAATGACTGATTCATCATATGCGGTAAAGAGCACCCCTTGGTAAGAAAGAATGTTGGCTTGAGTCACTCTAATGTACCTTACTTCGCGAACTCACTCCACTTCTTGCTGAATGCTTTGACCAATTGATCCATTCTAGTACGGACGTGGACGTGATGTGATACTATCACTGTGGAATGCCCCATAGCTTGTAAGCTCTGCACCACTTGTTGAAAGACCGAAAGACTCTTCTAAGATGAGAGGTTCTGCCTGGCTTAGAATCGTAAAAGGAACCTATTTGCTTAAATAATTCAACACGGTCTGAAAAAGAAGATGATCGCGCATCTCCTGTCCTAAAATCGTTACAATATAGATCGGAATTATAGAATATGAGAAAGGACAACCTTTCTCGAGATGATGGCCGCTTACACATACGTATAGCCAACGACTTCACATCTATCCTACTTTGGGAACTCGACTGAAAGGAGAGGATCTACAGTCAAGGTGACATGATTCGAACCTATGGCCCTCTGTACCCAAAATAGATGCGCTGACCAGACTGCGCTACACCTCGTCTCTCACCCTGCAGGAACTTGAGGAAATCCGTCTCGCCTTCTCTTTGAAGTGGATTTGAACCACTGACACAAGGATTTTCAGTCCTTTGCTCTAACCAGATGAGATACCCAAGCCACTTTCTTTCCTCAAGTTTTCTTCGAGCGCTTTACAAGGAGTAACTTTCTCTTTTTCCGTTCAACCGGAGGAAATGGGATTTGAAACCATGATACAATAATCTTGTATGTTGATTTAGAAAACCTATTCCTTAAGCCACTCAGCCATCCCTCCAAGTTTTGTTGGTCGGAATTGGATTGCCAGGTTGGATGCTCTCTCAGTTCAAGTTCAGTACTCTTAAGATAAAACGACCCATTATAGGGAATTCTACCTGATCTCTCAGTTCAAGTGCTCTTAAGATAAAGCATTTCTTTCTATACGAGTTTCTTCCCGCTACAAACTAGATACAAAACAAATACGATCCAGTAGAGACAGCTTCGATCTATAGCTTGCATTGGAAAGGCTGAAGTAGAGATTTCAGCTTTCTAGCGAGTCAATATGGAGTAAAAGGATTCGAACCTTTGCATGCCGGTATCAAAAACCGGTTCCTTGCCACTTGGATATACTCCAAGTTAAGGTCTGAATTCCATGAATCTCTCGGGACCGAGGAACTACATCTATTCCATTATATTAAATTATGTTATCCCTCTTTTTTAGGACCCTATCTACTAGGCTATCTATCTATGTATTGCTATCTATTCATGTAATTTCCAATATAAAACTTGAAGACGAGCGCTCGTCTCCATTTATCTCTCTCCAGAAGTCATAATGTACGAGAAGAGAGTGATCCTGGCTTCTTTCTGTTTCCGCTCCTACTCTTCTATAACAGGATTTTCCATATTCCATTCTCCGTGACAAACAAGTAAGTAAAAAACCTGACCGGAGCTAGATCATTGGATCATCTGGTAACTTTCAGTTAGTTAGAGTCACTATATAAACAAGTAGAACACAAGCTCTACCGTCCACTTTTGGCTCTCGGTAGAGTATAACTTTCTTGCCCGTAGAGGTACTGAAAGTACTCGAAGCATATGGACCTAGCCCACCTAATCTAACAGAAGACCATGCTCCACTTTGAGTCTTCTTTAACACTTTACCCATCTCCTTGAGAGACAGATTCCATTAAACCAACTGTGAGATACGCCTTTACTAGATCAACTGCTTCAATTAAATCAACTGCGATCCGTCATTCAGATCGAGAGAACTTATAATCAAGTTAAGTGCTAGTTCCTCTGCTCTATCATACCCAACCGTGACCTGAATTCTTCTATGTATAGCTTTCAGTTAGCTATAAAAAAACTATATAAAAAAATAGAGCAAGCGAATAGAGACAATTTACTTCTGAAATCATTTTCCTTTGTCGACTTCTTTCGTTATTCAATCCCATCTCCAACTGAGACCACTCGACCGATCTCATCACTTGAAAGTGTCAAAGTTGGTTATTCTGCTGGGGCGTTAGCTGCTCTGGGAGAAAAGACCTTAATTCATCTCCAAGCTCAAACTTTAATCTGAGGTAGTTATAGTAGCTTGGTTGCTTGTGTTTTTATAAAAGTCGGGACAACGAGGACAAAAATCTTTGTTGACATGAAGTGAATCTCCTTTGGGGAGCCCGCTTGCTAGTGTAACAGGAAGTGTTGATTAGTTACTTTGTGTACCTTTACACCATCTTGGTCATGACATGAATCTGCGTAATTCCAATTTCTTCCTAGAAGCCGTTAACCTTTCAGTAGATCCCCTTCTCTCCCAACAAGAGAACTCTCGGGCGAAGATAGGCGTAGAAGTGGGCTTCTTCTTCATTTGCTTCTTTTAAGATAAAAATATAATAGAGTTAATTTCCTCTTTTGTAGGACAAAAAGTAAGTAAGTAAACAACCTGCTGAATTCTGACCTCTGGGGAATGGATTTATCCTCGCTGGTATATATTCTTTCACTATGAGCGCTTCACTCACATTATTACAAAATACATCTCTTTCTTTTCTCCCGGTGCTTGTTCCCATCGTTTCATGATCCCGAAAGCTCTGGAACAACTAGTCACTATATGAAACTTAGTTCATCTCGGATCTGACGCAAAGTGAAACAAAAAACTGTCCCCTTTCTCTTGTCTTCATACTCTTCCTCCTAAGTTTACCTCGAAAGCACTGAATAACTTTCACCTATATGCCCGAGAAAAGAGCCCCCTAACATACCTTGAGAAAAGGCAAACTCTTAAAGTGAGGGAATGAAAAGGAAGTTAATTCTTGGATTCAGGTAGTTACGTCCCAGAAGTCGACTCCCTCTGAACTGGGAGAAGGACATAGTTCAAGCTTGGAACTGTCGGTTCCGGGAGAGCTTAACTAAAGAATGACATATGACCCGATTAAATAACGCCACTTCTACTATACTATAATTCAAAAAATTGGAAAGTGATAAAAGATCGAGGTAGACCGTAAATGCATCATCTTATGATTTAGCAATGAGGATCGAACCAAGACTAGAGATCCCTAGTCCAAATGATATTACTTCACACTTGGTAAAAAAGGACTCAAAAGAATCAGATGGCGGAGAACTTCGCTTTCTAGAGCTAGAAAACATCAATGTTTGGTACAAAGTCTT
This sequence comes from Papaver californicum, assembly GCA_023531435.1. NCBI lineage: Eukaryota > Viridiplantae > Streptophyta > Magnoliopsida > Ranunculales > Papaveraceae > Papaver > Papaver californicum. The sequence goes on from JAJJMC010012574.1 coordinate 9,939, forward strand.
TTGTCCAAAGCCTCATTTATGAAGATGAATAGATCCATAGTATGTTCAGATGCTCGACCCGAAAGTAGCATCCCGGCTAGACCGAATAGAAGTAGGTAATGTAAGAACAAGTATAAAAACAGATCCTAGACGACGTAATCCTTCTGTTCGGTCAGTTTAAGAACAAAAATAACTGGAGAATAAACTAAGATCCTTCGATAAAGCAAAAGCGTAGGAAATTAAATTAAAATAGAGTAACTATCAGGAGACATAAGCGCTTACTTGGCTTTCATAATAGCATAGGCTCATATTTAGCCCTTCCAATCATCTGCTCTTGTATGCAAGCAAGCTCTACTTTAACGGGTTCAAGATGTGTAGAAAACTCCATTCTCACTAGAAATGTTGGTCGATTAACCGCCTCTCTTGCTTTAGAGGGCTATCTGAACTTCGTGACTATAAAAGTGTCTTCTTTCTCGGTCTTACCTATAGGATTCGAAAGAAATTGATCCCCTCCTTTGAGATAGTTAAGTACTTATCGAACCGAAGGATTAACTAGTAAGCAGTAGACTGAGACACGGATTTGATCCGATGCGCACTTTGTGGGTATTAGTGTTCAATGATTCTTTTATCTTCTATACGTAGGTAGAGCGAAGTTCAAGTTCCAGAGGTTCTGAAAGAAAGGACGTTCAACAGATGGAATAACTCACAATGGAAGACAGAAGCATATCATTTCTCGTTTTAGCAGAGACCTCAACAGAGGCGGGTTTTATTGAATAATTGCCACCTGAGCTTTCCTAACCTATTATTATGTACCAATCCTGTCTAACCAATTGAATGAAAACATTTCTCGGGGAAGCAAAATATTGATTCTAAAGCCTCTCGGTATTCTTCGAGTGCCTACGGCAGTGAAAAACTTGATTCAAGAGGATTGACATGCTGGAGACCGGTAGACCTAGGTTTATTACTTGAATTTCCCTAATTATTTAAATGACTCTCTTCTTGCTCTTTAACTTCTCTTTGCTCTTAAGCTTCTCTTTTCCCAAGCCGGCCTTCTCTGACTTAATCCACTCCATTATTTCTAGGAGAGGATCGACCAACTCCTGGTGTACTTACATCGGGAAACCAAGAGAACCTTACGGAAAACTAAAAAAGATATTAGCTACTTGTTGGTCGAATCAGTCTTAGAAATAAATCGCGCATTCCAAGTATCCGACACTTCGCCCTACTACGATATAAGTGACCTTGTTCCAAATATGATCAGACAATAACAACAAGTGGTGGAATATAAAATGTATCAACTGTTGTCATATTTTATTTCACAGCCATTGGAAGAATACCTCGTATAATGCCGGATATAGTTTACTTTAAAAGTTTAATCTCTTGACACAGAAAATACAGGATCCTTCATCCTATTCCCAGGTGGAATGCTGCAATTCTTCACAACAAAAGAAACTTACATAGCAATGGAACATTGGTCCCTCCCAGCAACTCCAGGAAGAGAATGCCTAGACTAATATTTTCTTTTATTATGCAGCATCTCCCTCCTAAGACTCTGCAGCATCCGGAACCTGCTTCTACATCATCATGCCAGTTGATCCACCTATAGGAAACGGAACGATGCAACTCTGATTTTCCCCAGAAGTACGAGTTAGTTAATGTCTTTCCTATCCAATTTCATCATCTTTTATCGTAGAATAAGAATCAGTTTTCTTTCAGCAAGTTGCATGAAACTCTCGACTTTGATCACTAAATAAGTAAAGAAAACTCATAGAGAAGAAAGTTTGATCTAACGAAGTTAATTCAGTAAACTCATAAGAGAAGAATTCTTTTTTTGTTCGCTCGGTTCACTAGGTTCTACACCACTTCAACCTAAAATCATAGTCAAAAACCGAGTTTGACCTGGCTCAAAACGAACGCTAGCTATATGCATAACACATGCAAGTCGAACGTTGTTTTCGGGGAGTTGGAAAAAGAAGGAAGATCATCTCCTAGCTATCTGTTTAGATGATAAGTTGAGAACAAAGTGGCGAACGGGTGCGTAACGCATGGGAATCTGCCAAAAAGTTCGGGCTAAATCCTGAATCAAGCTAGAAAACGCTATTTGATGAGCCCCCGTAGTATTAGGTAGTTGGTCGAGTAAAGCCTGACCAAGCCGATGATGCTTAGATGGTCTTTTCGGATGATCATCCACACTGGGACTGAGACACGTCCCGGACTCCCACGGAGGGCAGCAATGGGGAATCTTGGACAATGGGAGCAAGCCTGATCCAGCAATATGACGTGAGTGCAAAGGGAAATTTCGCTTGTCAAGCTCTTTCATCGAGTGTGCGATCATGATATGACTCGAGGAAGAAGCCCCGATAACTCAGTGCCAGCAGCCGTGGTAATACGAGGGGGAAGGGGGGAGTGTTCTTCAGAATGGCTGGGCGTAAAGGGCACTAGGCCGTTCACCGGGTTGAAAGTGAAAGTCGGCAAAAAGTGGCGGATTGCTTTTGAAACCAATGAACTTGGGTAAGATAGAGTAGAGTGGAATTTCGTATGTAGGGGTGAAATCCGGAGATCTACGAAGGAAGGCCAAAAGCGAAGGCAGCTCTCTGGGTCTCTACCGACGCTGATGTGTGAAAGATAGCCTCGGTTCGGATTGTTCTCTGCAACTCGGGAACATGAAGTTGGAATCGCTAGTAATCGCGGATCAGCATGCCGCGGTGAATCTGTACCCGGGCCCTGTACACACCGCCCGTCACACCTTGGGAATTGGTTTCGCCCGAAGCATCAGATCAATGATCATCCATTCCTTACCTTAAAAGGAAAGTGGGGGTAAACCTCCTTACCTGTGTACCAATATACAATGGCTCTTGGTGGTCTTATTACCGCATACCACGGTGGGGTCTTCGACTGGGGCGAAGTCGTAACAAGGTAGCCGTAGGGGAACCTGTGACTGGATCGAATCATAGAGGGCTAAGAAAACGGATGCGCGTGCTAACGCGTAACGGTATGAGCCGTTGCTTGTTGACACGTCCTTTTGTGACACCTTGACCAACTTTACCTCTTGTTCATCAATTTATAAAGAAAAACCGGGCACTTTGGTGAGACGTGAAAAGACCCGATCCCATTCTGACTTCGATAGGTGGAATCGTCTCACGCCATATGTACTGAGAATATTCCGGAGACGTGGTACAAGCACCGGAAAAGTCAGAATAAGGAAAATGAAGGATCAAAAGATTTTATTTGCTGCAGTCTTCTTGCTCATGATATTGACTGCCTTCATAGGCTACATACTTCCTTGGGGACAGATGAGCTTCTGGGGAGCTACTGTCATCACAAACTTGGCTAGTTCCATGGGTGAGATAATTGCCTATGCTGCTTCAAAGGGTTCGGTGGGTTCTAACCTGCCCATTCCTGAACCACAAGCAGAGGGAGAGGAAGATAAGGAGACCATCCGACGGCTAATAAAAATGCTCCTGCATGACCGAGTAGTTGGTCATGTCAAGCAATGGCTAAGAAGCAAAGGGATCAGTCTTCCTTCTTACTGGAACCAGAATGCATTTCATGAGAAATGTTCCGAAGTCGTGGAACAAGTAGTCAGAAATGACTTTGAGATTGATGAGACGACTTCGAAAAGAGAACTTAGGAATTGGGTCAAGCAACTGAATGATAATACTGTGGAAGATTTGGATGACGTTATCAAGGGGCATTTCGATAATTAGTAGCTGGTTGTTTTATAGAACCCCTTCTCATTGTGAGAATTAAAACGTTGACAAAAAAGCACTTCCCGGAAGGTTGACTTAGAGTTTGTCTACTCACCTAAAGGTTGAATATGACTCTCTTCTAAGGAAGAAGGAAACCCTGCTTTGGGAGAATGCAAGGCTGAAACAAAGCATTCGTGCTAGAGGTGGTAACCCGTAGTTGGATCTCGGTCTATTTGCCGCCATTCTCTTTCTTTGTGCATCAAGTTCAAAGAATATCTCACCCTGTCCTCTTCAGTCCAGTCCCTCACATGTAGGACATATGAGTTCTTTCAGACCTCCGGGCCTCCTGCGGGATGATTAACAAAGCAGAAGGAAATGAGCACGCAATGTCAATAAACGAATTCTCTCATTATTCGTTATTTCCGGGTCTTTTCATTGCATTCACTTACAACAAGAAACAAACACCAGCGT
>JAJJMC010012579.1:0-102968 GCA_023531435.1 Papaver californicum
CTATGTGTTCAAAGGGTGTTCATAGTGTTCTTGAGGTTACGGTTGGGTTTGGAGTCAAAACCCAACCGTAACTGAAGGTGTTCTTCGGTGTTCTTGGTGTTACGGTTGGGTTCGTAATGAAACCCAACCGTAACTGTCTCTGAATCACACAAAATCAAACTTTCAATTCGTGATTTCATCTAATTTGAGCCATAAAATGATCAAGATTTTAATCTAGAAAGACCTAAATGGTTACTATGGTTGATTAAATCAAAAACTAGGGTTTAAAAAAAAACGAATTTTTTTTCTCACATTTCATCTAGTTTTTCATCCCCAAATCACAAATCAAAAAAAAAAAAAATTGATTTCAATTTGTGTTAGTCAAAGATTAAGTTTAATTAACCATGATTAGCTTAATTAAATTTTTACTATTTAAGGTAATTAACATATTAATAAAGGGTGATTTGGGTATTGTGAAAATATTATGGATAAGGGGTTTTTGAATTTTACTTTATAGTGTCCCTATTTCGTCTTATTATTGGAACCCCTCTATTAATATTGGAGCCCCTGTATCAGGCTTCATAAGAGGACATGACATGATAATTTTTGCACATAATTCTTTGGAACGGATATCAATATTTTCACTCCGAATTGACATTGGCACAGTAACTATAATCATTGCAATGTCATGAGTTTTAATATAATCTATATTTTATATTCCCATCATAACATGTTGTGAATAATAATAAAAATAATTTAAAAAGCAAAATAATAGAAAAGGAGTATTAAATAAAGTGTAAAAAGAGGAGACATGAAGGGTCATGGAAGTTGACATCCGAAGGATCAGATGTGACCACAACATGCCCTGGTATGCTGGAGACCACCTTATTAATTATTAAATGCTCTTTTTCCGAAAGAAACATAAATGCCTGCAAAAGGAGTTTTACCTATATTTATTCATTCATATGCGATGTGCCACTAAAGAATGTACCTAAAAAAACTTAAATGAGAACAACTAGGGAGGACGATCCGTCTACATTGTTAGATTGGTGGTCATACAATTTTTCATCATGCATCGGCTGAGCCACCAGAAGTTATCACTATACAGCAAGCAAATGTTTAATTCTATCTGTGTAGTTTTTCTTCATTATGTATATTTAATCGTATAGTTGATCGAATTTATATTTTAATTAGTATATTTCTACCGGTTTATAATCGTCGAATTGCTAACTACAATCCAAAGTTCCAAAACCTTTTAATTAAAATTAGCATAAAGCAACACCAATAATTTTTCTTATGCCAGTTCACGTGAACAATAAATATTCACATATCTGGAAAAGTCTCTGATCATGTGGGCCACTCACTAACCAAATAGCACCTCCATCATTTTACTAAACTTGTAGCAATTCATAAACAAGCGCCATCACTGATGTTTTTGGTCAACACAAATCTAAGTATTAGGTGTGAGAACTAGAAATATTCTTATTACAAAATCTACTATTACAAAGATTGGCAGTTCAAGGTGTTGGTAACTAAGCATATTCAGCCAAGTTGGACATTCAATGATGCTTTTTTTTTTTTTTTTTTTGTAAGTTTATGGGAAACAAAGTCTTGTTTTCCTTTTGAAATGAGAACAGGAGGCAGACAATATACGAGTCCTATGCTATGAGTACCACCACCTACACATTGCAAATCATAATATTCAAAGTGCGTTGCAGTTGTTTAGTTGTGAGATGGTCGTAGGAGAGAACACGAGGCAGATGATAAATCATATAGTCATAATTTATTTCTAAAAATCATTTTAAAATTGTATTCTCAAATTAATTGTAGTTTTTTTATTTAATTTAATCGATCTGTTGATATTATTAGATTACAATCTTATAATTTTTTTTATTAATTTTACGATATTTAATTTTACAAAATTAGAGAATGGGTTAAAATGAATCATCTGCGTTGTGCAGATGATACTATATTCTTTATTAATAACAGATGGGAAGAACTTTAACTTTATAATTTCTTTTCGGTCCTCAAATGGTATGAACTTATTGTAGGTTTGAAAGTAAATACTTCTAAAACAAGATTTATTGCTATTGGAAATGTTCTTAACCTAGATGTATGGGCATACGAGCTTGGGTCTGTGCCATTGATAAACTTCCTTTCATATATTTAGGGATGCTTTTGGGTGCTAAGGCTGGTTCTAAAGCTATTTGGGTTCCTATTATTTGAAAGATTCGATTCTAAATTATCTACATGGAATCAAGGATGTCTTCCGAAAGGTGACAAATTGGTGTTACTGAAATGTATCCTTACCCTTTTTACTATTTTTCTCTCTTTAAAGCTCCGACTTCTATCATTAGGGAGTTTGAGAAAGAAATGAGAAATTTCCTATGGGAGCAAAGGGCTAGTTCAAGATGTTCTCATCTTATTAACTGGACCACAGTTTGTGTTTCTAAAGAGCTAGGTGGTCTAGGTGTGTTAATCTTTAAGCGATGAACTTGGCGTTACTGAGCAAGTGGGTCTGGAAGTTTGGATTCAGAAAATCACTTGTGGTATAAGATAATTATTGAAAAGCTTGGATGTGAGGAATCTTATTGGTACCCATGCAAAGTAACTCTTGCATATGGCATTTCTTGTTGGCGCTACATTGTCAAAACAAAGAATGTTGTTGCCTCTAATTCAATAATTGTTCTTCACTCAAGCAACATTATTTCCTTTTGGAATGATAATTGGGTGGGTAATATACCTTTGAAAGAGGCTTTTCTAACTCTTTTTAAACTAGTACGAAAGAAATCTTTAAAGGTGTGCGAGCATATTAACGCAAAAGGCAATTGGACATTTGACTTTAAAAGAAGACTTATAGACAGTGAAGCTGAGCAATTTGGTAATCTTTTGGGCGTTATTGGTGTTGAACCTCCTATATTAGATCATTTGCCAGACACTAGAAGATGGACATTGGATACCACAGGTTTGTTTTCAGTCAAATCTTTATATGCAAAAATTACTTCAAATGATGATGCTACTGACTTCCCAGTTAAGTTCGTATGGAATTCACATATACCTCCCAAGATTAATTTCTCTATGTGGTGTGTATTTCATGACAAAATCAATACTATTGAGTTGTTGCAACATAAATGCATGTTATTGTATAATTCTTGTGTGTTGTGTGGTGATCACATAGAATCAATATGTCATATTCTCCTTTATTGCAAAATAGCTTATAAAGTATGGTTTATGGTTACGCCAAATTCGAGATGGGCATGGCTCTTCCCAAAATCTATGAATGAGCTTGCGAAGTGTTTGCACCCTTATGGTTTTTTAAGAACATGCAAAATGGTATGGCCATTAATTCCTGCTACAGTGATTTGGGTATTATAAAATGAACGCAATTGTCGTACTTTCAAGTCTAAGCACAACTTTAAAACGGATCAAGATCTTACCATCGAAGCCAAGTCTCTTATTATCTCGTAGACAACTGCATCAAGAAATAGAATTCATATCAACTTCTCTAATTCTGATTGGAATTGAGACTCTATATCTGAATGAAGAATTATTTTATTTCTTATAATTTTATCTACCACCGGTAGAATTGTATATTCTTTTTTGTTAATATAAATTTTCTTTTGATAAACAAAAAAAGAAAAAAGTTTTACAAAATTAGCAGCTCCTTTTTAGTCCGTCCAGCCCCAATTAAACGAGCCAAAATAAGCCATTAGTGAATTTTGGTGCATCATTGATTGATTGGTGATCCCAATTTACAGATCATTTTAATTTAATTTTTATAGAGCAAAACCAATAATAATTTATTTTTCATCTGATAACTCATGTGAAAAATAAATATTCATATATCTGAAAAAGTCTGTCATCATGATGGGTCACTCGCATGTACAAATATTTAGATCAAATCAATCGTATCACTGAGGATCATTTTCATTTCATTTCATTTATTTTGCTCACTTTGCAGTCTATTCTGATCTACTAAATCTAAACTTGTAGCAATTCATAAACGAAATCTCTTTTAATGTTTTTCTTCCTTTTTTTTGTGCAAGCGCCATCACTGATGTATGCGTGACACCTCTTAGTCAACAATAAGATCTGGTATGGTGGGGATGGGGATTGAACTCCTACTAATCCCTCAAATGGGAGCTCAGGGCGTGAGGCTGCAACTTGCAACTGTTCAGGGCCTTCAGGCAGAGTCGTTTTCTACAGTAGAATTTCAATTTTGTAGCCTATAAAGTAAAAACCAGCGTGAATCTACTGATAAAATCACTTCAAGCTGGATTCTACCGACAATCTAAAGACACCAAAACAGAATCGAAAATGAAAATGGAAGGGAAACCATATATATGGCTGGCTGAACCCCGATCTCTAATTACTCTTCACTGCCTAAAAGATTGTTTCTACCTCTCTCTAATGCGGCGGCAGCAGCTAAACTAAGTATAACTAGTCATACCAGGCCAATTAACTCTCTTTCTCTCTAGGGTGTAGTACTGGGGGTTGTGTCAGTACCCGAGATGTGCGAGGCTGCTGCATTCTCTTTTAAGCTCATAAACTCTCTTAAAGATGACCTTATGTTCCGAGTGCCATTTGAACCTCCATTAGTACATGAGCCAACCAATTCCTTTGGACAAAGTGACCTGCTGGGACTAGGCCTTGAACCGAATACTTCTTCTGTTGCTATTTGTTTGTGAAACTTTTTCTTGTCCCGATTATAGTCTTCCACCCAGATATCTAATTTGCATGCTGACATCCATTTTTCAACCTGATCCAACAATTCTTTACTGTTGCCAGCCTCTTCTTTTGCTTTTATCATTTAACCTGGCTTGATGAGAGCCATTTTTTTCCTCAAGCAGCCTGGGAAAATATCGGATCAAGCTTCATCTCAGAAAGATTATTCTCCTTTATGTTGCTAGCTTCCAATTCAAGCCACTCGACCTCCCGTTTAGCATCATTGATCCGGGCAAGGGAAAGGGCTCCAGGGAGGGTGACTTCATCAACTGTAGCTGATATGTTATGGGTAACATGATCGAACGAACTTCTCTCCTCCGGAGAGGTATCCATCAAGTTCCACAAAACAAATAATCTTCACTGGAGAGAAAAAATACAGAAAAAAAAAATACATAAGCAATTAACTTAGAACCTAGGAAAGAATTGTTTTTCAAGGGTCATGCCACGGTAGTAGTACTGATAACGTCTTCCTTCTATTCAGTTGTAGTTCTGTCTTTTGAGACGTGGAAACCCTCGATTTTGCGAGATACCTCGTCCACCGTCACCTTCACTTTCCCATTGCCAGTGATCAACCCATTAGTTGAAGATGAATCATTATCTTCGTGAGACACTTTCTGCCATATTCTGATGGTACCATCTTCAGATCTTGACGCATAAGACTCCCCTCCAGGTGAGAAACGAACACAATGTACAGGTCCATGATGTCCTTTATTGCAAGCTGCATGAAAATATATAAATAGGTAACTCATCAGGGTAACACCAAACCAAAACTTTCACCGGATCACATATTTATTTATACAAAATTTGCAGCTAGACAGATAACACTTACCAATCTCTTCACCGGTATGGAAATCAAACAATCGAATCCACATGTCTTCTCCCCCAGCAATGAACTTGCTACCAAGTTTGGGTTCCAAAGAAGCAGATTCCACCACTCATGGCATATTGAAGCTCCTAACCAATCCAAAACTAGAAAACAAACGGAATTGTATAAGGTCATGCCTAAGATTATCTCAAGGGAAAATTAAAATAATAGCAATAGGATTAAGGACTTACTGGTTCGCATCCCAAAACTTCACACTAGAACCATCAGCAGTTGTGATATAACGACCGTCCTGGCTCACTTCGGCGCTAGTGACAGATGACTTGGTTTCAAGAGTTTGAATAATCTTCCCGCTTCTAACATCCCATAATCTGGTACAGGTAAGATAAAAATAGAGAAGTCATGTTGACAATATACTGAGAGGGGATTAACCATAATGAACCACAAAGTGATTCCACTTCCAGTTCTCCAGACATGTAAGAGTTCCCCATAATTGGCGAAATTAACATACCTCACGCCCCCAATATCAGTGCATGAACTCAATATTGTTTGATCACTATGAAGCCGTTGCACAGTTCTAATTGAACCAGGAGACTTGTCAACTTCTCTTGGAGGTGCATCTGGACGATTTAAATCGAAAATACAAAGCACTTTCTCGATTCCTCCAGTCAAAAGACGGTGTGTATCCTGAATCGAGAATGCAAAACTTGAAAATAAGTCTATAATATACTATGGAAAAGCTCAGTTTCCGTTGACAATTGTATAAATTTGCACATTTCTATTAGCTCTCAGAGTTAGCCCAGTATATTCAAGGTTATGTTAGACAAAGACTCTCGAACAAATCCCCAAAGCTTAACTTAACTAAATTTCAATCACGCATAACTAGTAGCAGCAGATATAGACACATGCAAATGAGACAAAGTATACTTGTGACACTGACCAAATAATAGTTGTGCAACCTCAAACCAAAGACAGCCTTATCTCATATTTTTTGTTTGGGAGCACATACTATAAGAGCTGAAGCAATTGATGGATGGAAAACCACATTATGGAATATGAATTGATGCTCATTACTGGTATGGAAGTAAAAGTTCTTCCAACATAAATAAAAGGTTTTTTTTTAATCATATCTAGTCTTGTAAAGTAATGAAACACAGCCAAACCTAAAAATTTCATTCAATCCTTTGTTCTACGGTGTAACTAGAAGAACAGAGATGAAAGCGAGTGGATGCAGTGAATTCTAAACAACCACCGATATAACTAAGCCTTCAAAAACTGTATAACATAACGAAACAAAGAGGAAATGAAGATGATGAGTACCTCTGAGAAGGCACATGCCCGGACAATATGCTTGTGTTCAAACGAATGCAGTTCATCACCGGTCAGAGAATCCCATATTCTCCTCGCAATAATAGAAGAATCGCATAATATAGACAGCATTGAAAATTCTAATACATAAAACGTACTCCTCTAAACAAATACTAGAAGGCATAGAAACATACACTGCACATGCTAACATTACATCACTAGTTTGTCTATCTTTCCTTTCTTTTATAATTGTTGATTACTTAACCTAACACTAAACACACAGAGCAATAACTTACTCAGTGAAATCAGCCGAACCGGACGCAGCACGTAAAGCATTAGTATCCAAACTGCACCTTTATGACCTTCAAAGGTTCCAATCCAATCACCAGTTGAAGACCAAAGACGTTTCTATTAGATGCTGTGAGAGTGGTGCTGATTGTCGATCGGGTGAGAAGGTAAGTAAGCATTCTCATCCTCGCACAGTGGTTGATTTTCTTTATTAGAGGTCACTAGAAAAACAAAAGGGGTTCTTTTTCGTCCTACGTTCCATGGGATAACATCTTCATATGATTCGGAAGGTTACCTTTCCTTCCTACCATTCAACGTGTGTAGGATTTCTATCTTCATTCCTGCCTGCACATATGTGAGAACCATAAAGTGTGTCTTTTGAGTGTCAAATTCATAAAATCTTGTTGGTGAAGCAGAAATATTCGGTCACTCTCGAGCCTGGATCTTTTCACATGGTGGCTTTCTCCTAACTCAAGGGTTAAGCATGAGAATAATATTCTTTATACTTCTAACTTCTTATTGTTAGTGTGCATAAACTTTATGCCTTCGTAGCTCTTTGGATGCATGTGCTCTTGAATGTTTTAAAGTTGGAAATTAGGTTTTGTGGGTATACCTCTTGTAAACCCTCACGAGACTATAACTTGTCCACTAGGGACACCTAGGGGTTTAAAGGCTTGTTACACATGCTAAGTGTAACTGTATCCTCAACAAAATGGAGTTGTTGTAGTTTAGGTTAGTTTAGGTTTGTAGTTTGCTCGAGGACTAGCAAAAGGAAAGTGTGGGGGAATTTGATAGGTGCATTATTTGCACTATTTGGATACTCTAATTCATTGATTTCTTATTAGTTTTTATATCATTATGCTTTGATTTTGTTTTTTTATGAGTTTTGAAGTGTATTCAACTAAAGAAGAGGTTAAAAGATGGAAACACAACTTTGAAACAAGAGTTCCAGGAAGATTTACGGTTGGGAAAGTACCTCAAAACCCAACCGTAAAAGAAGATGATTTTGGAGGCAAATTCCACGAAGATTTACGGTTAGGTCTAGACTCTCAAACCCAACCGTAAAATTATTTGAAGAGATTTGAAGATTTTATCATTGCCATCTTATAGATAATTGAAAGAAGAAGTCAACCCAAAAAGAATGAGGTCAATCAGACATCGGATGAGGGAGTAATGATCAAAACAGTGAAGTACAAAAAAGTATCCAGGAAGAATTACGGTTGAGTTTATTGGCTCGAACCCAACCGTAAATCTGGGGATTTTTGGACCAAATTTTTGTGTCAGAATTACGGTTGGGTTTAGTGGCTCGAACCCAACCGTAAATCTGGGGGCTTTTGGATGAGATTTTTGTGCCAGAATTACGGTTGGGTTTATTGGCTCGAACCCAACCGTAACTGGGGAGTTTTGGCACGTGTGTGGGCTTCTAAAACATGGAAAACATGGTCCCGGGAGGATTCAAAACCTGGATTTCGTGGATACTATATAAGGAGACATCCAAGACATTAAGAAGGAACATTTTTTACACTGAAAAACACAAGGAGAACAAGAATCGAAGGCTTGGAGTTGCAATTGATCATCACGATAACGAGGGTTTGCTTTACTTGCTTTCTTGATTATTTTCCATGGATTTTGAGAAATCCATGATTAACTAAACTTTTATTATTGGTTAGAGATGTAGTCCTAAGCTGGAAAACATGTTTATTATTTGAAGTATTCATTCTCATATGTTCATAATCTCTTCAATATCGCTTATGTTCTACCGTTTATAACGCCTTGCATGATGGATTGCTCGTTTTTTTAAGTTGCAAATTAGATGAGCATGCATTGACATCTATAGCTAAACTAGGGTTTGAGATACGAAATTTTCGAAAGACCCTTGTTACAAGTAGTATGACATAGTTGTTAACGACTGGATGTTGCCATGCAATTATGTGTAGAAGCGTGACCTAGGTTAAATCCGAGTGGCTCTTGCGCCGGATTGCTTAGAACAACCTCAACTCACAAATACCATTGCTTTCATTGGGTTAAACTTGAGTAGATCTTGCGCCAAGTTATTCGTTGGAAATGATTCAAAAAGTGCCTTTTGCGCATTTGATGATAATAGGAGTTTTGCCGGAGTAAGCCTGCGATAAGATGCTTTAGGGTTATTGATATTGAGAGTGCATGAATGTTGAGTATGATTTGGTTGATAACATGTTGGAAGATGGAAGATGAACTCTCTAACCAATGTTCTTTATATATGATATTCGTTTTAATCATTTTGCTTTAGTATAATTTAGTTATAATCACAACCAAACCCCATCTGTTTACATAAGTAACCGAAAGTAATTAACAATCACCTGCCTCTCTGTGGGAACGAACTTGTTCTTATTACTATACTCTAATCTATATTAGTGAAGTAAAAATTTGAATTAATTTTGCTTGGCTGACAACCGACCAAATTTTGGCGCCGCTGCCGGGGAGGCATAGCGGATTGTTATTTTGTTTTTGATTTCTTATTTCTAGTTTTTAATTTAGTTTGAAGAATTGTTTTTCAGGTACTATTTCTTTCGTTAATGCTTAGAGAGGGTTTACCAAGTCCCATTGGTATACAACTTCAATCAGACACTTTACTAAAAGAATTCGTTCGAGCAGTGAACACTCCATTTCCTCCAAGTACATCGTCAAGCGAGTTCGCAGATTCAGAAGTAGAGGAAGAACAAGAAACAATGGGTGACACAAATCGTACACTCAAAGACTTAGCGTCTCACAAGTTGGATACACAACAATGGTGTATTCAGACGACATCTACATTTGAGATCAAGCCAGGGTTGATTCGAGAACTTCCAAAGTTTCATGGAATGACTAATGAAGATCCAAATAAATATTTGATGGATTTCCATAACATAATCATGGCCATGCTACCAGAAGAGACTGATGTTGATGGAGTCATGTTAAGAGCTTTTTCATTCTCTCTGATGGAATGGTTATGATATCTACTTTCTGGTAGTGTCACAACTTGGAATGGTCTGAAGAAACTTTTTTTAGAGAGATACTTTCCTGCATCAAAGGAAACTCAGATTCGTAAAGAGATTTGTGGCATTAAGCAGATGGCAGGAGAGATGTTGTATGAAGGCTAGTTACAAGAGATTGGTCGCTAGCTGCCCACATCATCAATTCAGTGATGTATTGATCATCCAGTACTTCTATGATGGTCTTCAAGCAAGCGACAGAAATCTTCTCGACGCTGCAGGTGGTGGTGCATTAGTGAACAAAACAGTAGCTCAAGCTAAAGAGTTAATTGAGAACATGGCAGCAAACTCTCAACCATTCTCAAGTCGTAGATCAGAACCACTCATCAAGAGGGTTAATGAGGTTACTTCTTCACCGCGCTTAGAGCATAAAATTGGTAATATGGAGAAGATGATACAACAAATGGCATCAGTGATCGTTCCCTCTTATGATGAAGAAGCCAAACATGTGAACGCAGTATTCCCAAATCAGCAGAGACAACGGTATGATCCTTTCTCCAACACTTATAATCCAGGATGGAGAGATCATCCAAATTTCAGCTATGCGAACAAGCAAGCTGTAGCTCCAGGGCCGGTTTTCAATCGTCCAAATGGATTCCAACAACAAGTACAACCTCCACAACAAGCTCAAAATTCAGAATCATCGGAATTGCTCTCCATGACAAAGAATATGACGACGTTGATGCACAAAAATCAGCAGACAACTGATAATGCGATAAAATAGCTACAAACTCAGATGAGCACTATGGACAGTAGACTGAATCATCTGGAGACACAGAATAGTGGGAAACTCCCTTCTCAACCTATCAATCCAAGAGAAAATGTCAACGCCGTGACATTGAGAAGTGGTACACAAATTGTGCAACCAGAGGAAGCTGAGAAAAACAAAGACCCTAAGGGGCCGGTTTTGGAAAAAGGGATTACTGACTCTTCCCAAACCGATGAGGTACCTAAGAAAACTCTAAACCTCATGTTTTTACTTATGTTCCTCCTTTACCTTTTCCTCGCAGGTTTGCTAACTCGAAAAAGGCGGAACAAGATAAGGATATCTTAGATATTTTCAAGAAGATTCATGTGAATATTCCACTCATAGATGCGATTAAACAAGTCCCCAAGTATGCGAGAATTCTGAAGGACTTTTGCTCCAATAAACAAAGATTAACCGGTAATGATATAATGAGAGTGAGGGAGAATGCTTCGGCTATCTTGCAAAAGAAACTCCCACTCAAATGTAAAGATCCCGGTAGTTTTGATATTCCTATTGTTATTGGTAACACGACGTTTAATAAGGTTATGCTTGATTTAGGAGCATCAGTAAATGTTATGCCTGCATCTATATATGAATATCTTAATTTAAGACCTTTGAAAGAAACTGGAATTGTTTTACAACTAGCTGACCGTTCTAATGTATACTCTAGAGGTATTGTTGAAGATGTGCTTGTGCGGGTTAATCAACTAGTTTTTCCAGCAGATTTCTGTGTATTGGAGATGACAGATGGATCAACTGATTCGTCTATACCATTGCTACTGGGACGTCCATTCATGCGAACGGCGAGAACAAAAATTGACGTCTATAGTGGAACATTGACAATGGAATTCGATGGAGAAATAATACGTTTCAACATTTATGAGGCGATGTGATATCCTAGTGACGTCCATTCTTGTTTCTCTATTGATATTATTGACTCTTTAGCTCAACAGATGTTTGATTTGGGGAGTAATGATCCATTGGAGGCTATTATCACGAGATATGTGGGTTTTAAAAATCTACAAATCCAAGAACCGAGCTTAAATTAGGGGATGAATTTGAGGAAGCTATTTGTGAACTCAGTTCGTTACAACAATTCCCACCAATTCATGATATTTCATTTATATCTTTGTCATACACTAATGAAAAATTGCTGCCGTCTGTCTTGCAGGCTCCTAAACTAGAACTTAAGCCGCTTCCTGATCACCTAAAATACATGTATTTGGGTGATAATGAGGAGTTACCGGTAATAGTTTCTAAAGAACTAACTGAATTGCAGGAACAAAGACTTCTTCGGGTGTTGAAGGAGTATAAGCCGGCCATAGGATGGACAATTGCTGATATCAAGGGAATAATCCCTTCTACGTGTATGCAAAAAATACTACTTGAGGAGGGAACAAAGCCTACAAGGGAAGATCAACGTCGTTTGAATCCTCCAATGATGGAAGTAGTAAAGAAAGAGATACTTAAGTTATTAGATGTGGAAGTCATCTACCCCATTTCTGATAGCAAGTGAGTGAGCCCGGTACAAGTTGTACCAAAGAAGTCAGGAGTTACAGTGGTGCAGAATAAAGACAATGAACTTGTCCCAACTCGAATGCAAACCGGTTGGAGAGTTTGTATTCATTATCGAAAGCTTAATGCAACCACTAGAAAATACCACTTTCCTTTACCTTTTATAGATCAGATGTTGGAAAGATTGTCAGGACACTCGTATTACTGTTTTCTTGATGGTTATTCAGGTTACAATCAAATTGCTATAGCACCTTAGGATCAAGAGAAGACCACGTTTACTTGTACTTTTGGAACATTTGCATACATGAGGATGCCTTTTGGTTTGTGTAACGCACCCGCTACCTTCCAAAGGTGTATGGTAAGTATCTTTTCAGATTATGTTGAAAACATTATCGAAGTTTTTATGGATGATTTCAGTGTGTATGATGATTCATTTGACTTGTGCTTAGATAACCTTACATTGATTCTTAAACGATGTGTTGAAACTAATCTTATGCTAAACTGGGAGAAGTTCCATTTTATGTAACTCATGGCATTGTTTTAGGCCATATTATATCTTCTAAAGGCTTGGAAGTTGATAAAGCTAAGATCGATCTTATCCGTGCTCTTACCCCTCCCACTACGGTGAGGGAGATTCGTGCTTTTCTTGGTCATGCAGGATTTTATTGCCGGTTTATCAAAGATTTTTCCAAGGTTGCATCACCATTATGCCATTTATTACAAAAGGACGTGGTTTTTAACTTTGATGAGAAGTGTTTGGCGGCATTCAATCGTTTGAAAGAACTTTTGATAACAACCCCTATCATTAAACCACCGGATTGGAGCAAGCCATTTGAGTTAATGTGTGATGCCAATGACTATGCGGTCGGTGTAGTTTTAGGCCAGCGTACTGGTAAACTACCTCATGCCATTTATTATGCTTCCAGAACGTTGAATGAGTCCCAACAAAACTACAAAACCACGGAGAAGGAGTTGTTAGCAATTGTTTTTGGAGAAATTTCGTTCTTATTTACTTGGTACAAAAGTTGTTGTGTTTTTTTTATCATGGAGCACTTAGGTACTTACTTACAAAGAAGGAGGCAAAACCAAGGCTCATTCGATGGATACTACTCCTACAAGAGTTTGGTATCAAAATTAAGGACAAGAAAGGAATTGAGAATACCGTTGCGGATCACTTGAGTCGTCTTACTGTAGACGAAGAAGCCATCCCGTTATGTGAAAGCTTTCCAGATGAGCAACTCTTCTTAGTTACAGTTTCAGAACCATGGTATGCGGATATTGTAAATTATTTAGTGTCTAAACAAATCCCAAGAGATTTATCTCGTGCTGAGAGAGACAAACTTAAAAAGATAACGAATCAATATATATGGGATGATCCATACCTGTGGAAACATTTCTCAGACCAAATTATGCGAAGGTGCGTACCCGAATCTGAATACAACTCTATCTTGTCTTTTTGCCATTCGTATGCTTGTGGAGGACACTTTGGGGAAAAGGGAACTGCTTTGAAGGTACTTGAAAGTGGGTTCTATTGGCCCACTTTATTTAAAGATGCGTATGTATTTTGTAAAACTTGTGATAGATATCAAAGAACGGGCAATCTAGGTGCTCGAAATCAAATGCCACAGAAGTTTATTTTTTTTGGATGTATGGGGCATTGATTTTATGGGTCCTTTTGTTAATTATTTTGGTAAATTCTACATCTTACTCGCTATTGATTATGTCTCGAAATGGGTGGAAGCTAAATCCACCTCTATTAATGATTCTAAAGTGGTTACTAATTTTGTTAAAGAACATATTTTTGCAAGGTTTGGAACTCCAAAAGCCATAATCAGCGATGGTGGATCACACTTTCGAAACAAATTCTTCAAGAGTTTGTTGAAAAAGTATAACATATCTCACAAGATTGCCACATCGTATCATCCACAAACAAACGAGCAAGCAGAAGTCTCTAATCGAGAGTTGAAGTCCATCCTAGAGAAAACAGTGAATCCATCAAGGAAGGATTGGAGTTTACGTCTCAATGATGCATTCTGGGCATACCGAACAACATAAAAGACTCCTATTGGGATGTCCCCATATAAACTTGTGTACGGTAAACCTTGTCATCTTCCTGTTGAAATTGAGCATAACGCTTTTTGGGCCATTCAACAGTGCAACATGGAGACAGATGGGGCTGGTAAACAAAGAAAACTTCAATTGAGTGAACTGGAAGAGATTCGTAATGATGCATATGAAAGTTCACGAATCTACAAGGAGAAAACAAAGGCTTTTCATGATAGTAGGATTTCTAGAAAACAGTTTACTGTTGGACAGAAAGTTCTCTTGTTTAAATCTCGCCTTCATTTATTTCCTGAAAAATTGAAGTCTCGTTGGATATGACCCTTTGTTGTGTCTAACGTTTTTACTCATGGTGCAGTGGAGATTTGTAGCTTGTTAACAGGGAAGGAACTTAAAGTGAATGGGTAACGTTTGAAGCCCTATTATGAGCCGTTTGAAACTAAGAGGGTTGGGATCAATTTAGTAGATGCACTCCCTCTGGAGGAGTAGCAGGTAATGCCAAGTCGGGATGAAGACGTTAAACTTAGCGCTCAATGGGAGGCAACCCATTGGTTTTGTATTTCTACCTCCATCTTTTTATTTTTATTTTTTTTATATCATGATAGGGTTTCCCATCTTGATTTTATATTGGAGGAATCAATTTACATTGAGGACAATGTAAAGTTTAAGTGTGGGGGAGTAATTAAGCATATAGAATTTTTAGTATTTGCTTTTGTAGGTAGAATTTCAAAACTTTTGTACACATTTGCATGAAACCTTCAACTTTTAGAGATTTTAGAGTCACTTAGTATACTTCTAGCTACGTTTACATACGGAGTTCTAACCGAAACAACTGAACTTAGAAGTATTAGAGAACTATATTCAGAGTGCTTTTTTGTTGAGAGGTTAGAGCTGACAAAAATGGACTTAAACTGCCGGTAGAGAATACAATATTAGAAGAGTTGATCATTCAATACCCATGAGTGAGACACCAAACCTTTAATTGTCCTTTTAGAGTGTTTCATATGCGTAAATTCCGGGTAGAATGATGAGCTACCTAACCTCGCACCAATTTCAGCACTACTTTTTGATCTCTTGAGTGCTAGTTCTATCAATCATGAGGGTGCCATCAGAATTGCTAACTCTATCTTGTAGTCTTGTTTGCAGTTGGCACCATTCTCTCGACAACAACAGGTCCATAGAAACATATCATCATCAGCAAGAAGAACATAAAAAATTTACGCGAAAGTAGAAGACAATCAAGGTTTAAAAGCAACTGTTCAGTCAAGAGCAAATTTCATATTCAAGTAAAGCAACTATACATTAGCAGAATTATATATACATGTTGAAGACTTATGTACAAAAGTGAAAGAAATCAAAAGATGTGAGTTAGCGAAGTTCATGATATCAAGGCAATACAAGTTGTGAAGAATCAAGTGAAAAAGTCTCTATCCCACGGCCATAGTAGTTTCATCATTTATTTTTCAGTTCATTCTCATAAAAAAAAAGATAAGAGCTTATCATTGCTTTAGTGTATATTTGTTTTCTGTATTCATTCAATAAGGCCGTGGGGAAGAAGAAATTTATAGAGAAGTTTCAAACAACAAAAAATTGAGGAAAAGATTTACAAATTGTCAAAGGTTCTACGAGGTTCAAAAGTTCATCATCAGCAGTTGAAGACCGAAGACGTTTTTATTGGATGCTGTGAGAGTGGTACTGATTGCCGATCGGGTGAGAAGGTAAGTAAACATTCCCATCCTCGCATAGTGGTTGATTTTCTTTATTAGAGGTCACTAGAAAAACAAAAAGGGGTTCTTTTTCGTCCTACGTTCTATGGGACAACATCTTCATATGATTCGGAAGGTTACCTTTTCTTCCTACCATTCAACGTGTGTAGGATTTTTATCTTCATTCCTGCCTGCAAATATGTGAGAACCATAAAGTGTGTCTTTTGAGTGTCAAAATTCATAAAATCTTGTTGGTGAGGCAGAAATATTCTGTCACTCTCGAGCCTGGATCTTTTCACATGGTGGTTTTCTCCTAACTCAAGGATTAAGCATGAGAATAATATTCTTTATACTTCTAACTCAAGGGTTTTCTTTTTATTTTATTTTCTTGAAAAATATAACTAATATGTCATATTTTTATGTTATCTCTCGAATGACAATTAGTATCCATAAAAAAAAACATATTGGCAGATTCACTAATTAGATTTAATCTTTAAGTAGGCTACGAAGGGACTAAAACATGGACAATATCTTTAAGTAGGCTATGAAGGGACTAAAACATGGACATATTGTTTTGGCGCGCCCAAACAACCAAAAATCAAGCACATTTTCTATATAATTTAGGATTCAAAGAACATTTAAACTAAATATATAGTGGAAACGTAACATCTAATGTCATTCTACCAAGAATCAATAAGATTACAACCATTAAAACCTTACAAAGTGATTTTTTTCTATTAAGTCCTCTACGTCACTCTCCAAATGATATGTGTCAACTTTATTTTTATGTTTTTTTTTCAAAATACTTTTTATACCAACAATTTCTCCTTCACTTTCATAATAAGTATAAGAAATATTTTCACCTATGAGTAAGAATGGATATTTGTGATTTTTTTTCCTTTTCATATCCAAAATGAAATAAAATAAATAAAACGGTGACAAGATAAATAGTGGTTGAGGGATTAATTCTTTCCGATGGTCACTCATAAATTTTAGAATCATACTATTCACTAGTTGAATAGTACAAGTCAAGCCATAAATCTCAAAAAATGATATAAATTATACCAATAAATCATTTTTACCGTGAAACGTGTTTTCACTTTTTGAATATGTGATTTGATTCACAATTTAAAGTTTTATGATCCTTAATCGACCAAAAAACAAGTTAAACATCGGTAACTAAAATTCAAATCAAAAGATAAATCTTTGGAAAACAATTCTTTCCAAAATCTATTAAACCCACGTATATGAATACAAAAATTACATTTTGTGTACGTAATCATACATTAAATAAAATAGATTTAATTGTTTTATGTATGTATATTATTGATAACCCTAAATAGAGTAAAATAACGACCTTCTGTGGTCTTTAGATGTAGAGAAGATTATAGTGGCGGGGATGAAGGAGAATAAAAGATGATTCAAAAGAAAAAGTTATTCTCAAAAAGACGGAATATACGTGTTGGGTGGAAATGTTCTGGTTTTTGAAAAGTCAAATTTTAACTTCTGAAGTCAAAGTGTTTTTGGGTATTATTTTTACTTACTAAAATTTGCATACATTTGTAACGTTGTTATTGATAGGCCTAAAAATCTATAGCCGCAATCACACGATAACTATAACGTAGAAGCGACAAGTACGGGGTTGTCTACAAAGATTAATTATAATATTTTGAATTAATTATTTTATTATGTGCTAAGATAAAAAATTGTTGTTGATTTTAAGAATTAAATACAAAGACAATTACTAAAATAGATTGATTGATTGAAAAATATGAAAACATTCTAGGGTTTCGGATTCCACTACTTTCGATGTTTGTAAAACTAATTAATCACTACTTCAATTATTACTATCTAATTACTCAAAACCTTATTGAACCCATTCTCATGTTTTGGAAGATTTATCGTTTTAAAACTTAATACTATAACTTTTTTGTTATGCCAAATATCTAATTTTCCTTCGTTTATAAAATATCAACAACCCAAAGACTATCCAGAAAAATTATTATGATGCTTTTAAAGAAGATAAAATTATTAATCGTTGAAAATATAATTATTAGAGTAAATATGTCGAAGAAATAAAATAAGTTAATTATTACACATCAAAAGATAATTTCCTCCTGTATCCTAGATAGAAAAACAACTACTCATGGAAAAGAAAACAAAAGAAAATTGTTCAAACATATAGATTTATTAATGTAAAAGAAAGCTTACACTTTTCTTGTCGATTTATCGACAGAGTTCTAATGAGAGAAGAACGGACCTTGAGCTAAGTACAGATTGGATGCTTGTTGGTATAGTTAAAGAACAATATCCTTTAAGCGCTTTAAACCTGGAACTGTTGCAGTAGGTGTTGAAGAATTGTTGCGAAAGGTGTTGGTTATGAAGGAATTGGTAACACTGTCAACGACAGTTTTGAGGTGTTCTATCCTCTTCTTCTTCTTCTTCATCTTCCTCTCTTCTCAACTGATATTTTTCTATCGATCTGTCTCTTTTCTAATCGCTCTGTAACCCCCTATTGCTTCCCCAACCTCTTCTATTTATACTAATCCATCAAATCAACCCTCAATTATGTCACATATCCTTTCCGAATCTTTATCTAATGAAAAATAATTCTCGTGATGATTTTTTTTCTCCGGTGATCTGATTTTATTCCCTTTTATCTAATTTTCTTTCCTCTTCTGCCATCTCGATCCAACGTTGCTGCCTTGCTGTTCTTAACAAAATATCGAAGAGTACAACAACTGCTTTGGTAAACTAGGAAAATGCAAAATTTGTTTCTCGTGAAGAGAATATATGATTCTGTTTTGATTTTCTATATTTTGTGGGACTCGATTTCATGTCCAGCTCACTAAGGCAAGAATATGTTATCTTAAAATTCCAACATATCTCCAAAACTACTCACACAAATGAGATGAGAAGGTTCCCGCCATATTAATTGATTTGAATTTTGGGTGCCTTTATCAATCATCATGGGTTCCTTTAGTAAATGTCTTGGGGGGTGCTTTAATCACTTTTTAAAGGTGCCTTTATCAATTCTTCTGTGTTGCTTTCAACACTTTTTAAGCCCATCTTTTCTACAATTGCTAGTTCACAAAAATACATGCAAAAGACCAATAGTAGTAGGGCTGCATAAAAAACCTAAAAACCGGGTGTACCGAACCGAACCGTATCACTAAAATACCGAACCGAACCGAAAATCTAATGGTAATCAACTTTTATAGATTTAAGAAACCGATTGATCCCGGTTCGGTTTTGGTCCACCCCTAAAACCGAACCGATTAATATGTGTCGTTATATCTTTGTAATATTAGCCATAGATCTGTACCATAACCATAATCTCTTTTATACCCTAATCGGCTAATCTAGTGATCGCCTTCTCTTCTCTCTTTCTCACTCTCCCTCACCTTCACTGCTTCACAGCTTCACTCCATTTCACTCTCATTTCTGCATCTCTGCAATCATAAAAACACCACCATCATGATCTAAGCTTGAGAGAACAACATCAACTCAAACCATTCTCTCTTCAATCTTTCTCTTAAAACCACTTTCTCTTCAATCTTTCTCTTGAAAACCCACCACCTTTAAACCTTCTAGAGGAATATGTCTGATGTTTTCTATTGTTCTTCGATCTTTCTCTTGAGAACCCACCACCATTTTCTCTTTAATCTTTCCCGTGCTTGATTTTCTACAGGTAAAGTTAAAGTTTGCAACAAAAAAAAATATATCTCTTTTTCTGTTTTTCTTTCTTGTTCCGCTTATTTATTTGTTGGTTTTAGTAATCTTATTTTTTTTGTTTGTTGACAAGGTTTTAAGAAGAACATTCAATTGCTTAAGCAATTTCACTTGATCTCTAAGATCTAGAGGTATAATAACTTTACTATGAAGATCTTCTTGTTTGTAGTTTCTAATTGTTTGTGTAATTCAATATGAAGATCTTATTTAGTTATTCTCGGATTTGTATATTTTGGTTTTGTCTTTGGCATGATTAATCCTGTAGTAGTTTTGTCTGACTATTTATGTGATTGATTGTTCTTTTGTTGTTGGTTTGATTGTTTGATGATTATCTTGAATGGGTTGTGATTATTTTATGCTTCTTTGTTATTTTGGGTGTCATTTAATTTTCCTTTTTCTATGTGGGTTCTGTTTGATTTTGGCAAAAAAAATTATTGTCGTGATTATAGTAGTTTCATATGACTAATTATGTGATTGGTTGTTCTGTTGCTGTTGGTTTGGTTGTTTGATGATTATGTTAAATGGGTTGTGATTACTTTTCAAATGTAGCTAAGTTATCACTGTTGATATGGAGTTATTATAATGCATTTTCTTAGTTTTGAAACTAACATAGTATTTGAAGTGTCATGCAGTTTACAAGTACTACCAAAACCATTGAACAAATTCTTTACTGTGTTATCTGACTATAAAAGTTTTTTCTTGTTTATGAAAGCTGCACTTGGCCAACTGCTTCAGGTGATCAAACTTCACTGGAAACACGCTATGGTGGCAATCCATGGTTACCATCCATCTGCTACAGAGGCAGTCACATGCAATTACATTTTCATTTTGTCATATAGTAGACAGTATGTCTTGCTCTTCACTTTTCATCTTCATCATTTACCATATGGTCCATATCAACTATGAAGATGGAGAAAGAAGATACCTAGAACCCTTCACTTAGTGTTAGATTCCATTATTTTCTTGTATCCATTAGATTGCAAAACCATCTGTTCTGAATTGTGATGCATCTCATAGTTTTTGCAAGATGTTTTGTAAGTTCAGATAGAAAAAATGAATCTCTCCTATTTGAAAGGTGTATTGCCTGTGTTATTGGTTTATTGGTGGATTTAAGTGTATTTATAGCCTTGTGGAAATGACATAGATTTTCTATCGATCCAGAAAAGAGTCTATAACAGTTTTTTCTTGTTTAATTTTGAATTTATGGAATGACAGGAATAAGGAAATAGGTTTACCCGGTTAATACTGAAACCGAACCGGTTAAAAACGAAACCGACTCGGTTCAAAATCGAACCGAACCGAAAAGCTTAATGGTAACACTCGGTTTTCAAAACCGAAAAACCGAGACTACCGGTTTCGGTTCTGGCTGGGTCAAAAACCGAACCGAAACGTACCATGTGCATCCCTAAATAGTAGTACAAAAATTGAGAAAGACATTATAAATATGAGACCATTTAAGACACAAAAACATGTTTATCAGTTATTTACCGGGTAGTGGGTGTCATTATGTCGGGCCACTCTAAAGCCCAAGTCTCTCAAGTTACACGTATAATAATATGAATTTTACTTTTTAGATTATATATATTTATTTATAATTTATTTTCGATAAATGTAAAAGATCGACCATGAAGCTTCAATTCACGATTCAACATACAAATTAATTCATAAAAATAAAGATACGATTCATGATTTAAAAACCTAAAAAATCGACTATAAATCTTATTCACAATTTAATATACAAATTGATTCATAAAAATAAAAAACAAACCATAATAAGATACGCGATTTAAAAACTTTAGCCATTCTCGTAATAATTTTATTTTATTCAGTCAAGTCTAGATAAAGAGGTTTGTGGTATTATTATGTTAATTTTGTTTTTTTTGATATACGAAAGCCGGATCTAGGCCCATATCCAAACTAGGCCAGTTGGACTGGCTCCACAGCCGGACCCAACCTGCTTGGGCTGTCAACGGATGTTAACAGAACGGATATTGGCTCAGCCGTATCCGATATCCGATAATATACGATGAACATTTAACCTTCATATCCGATTCCGTTTCGTTAAAATTATCGGATATCCGATAATATCTGAAAAAATATCCGATATAAAACACAAAATGTAACACAAAAAAAGAAAAAACTACATTAACATCCTGTTAAAACAGGGACAAAACTGAAAACTTAATGAAGTTCTCAAGCTCTTAATGAATTTATCGATATTTTATTTTTACTTCTAATTGTCCTTTAGTTCCCATGTTGTGAAACAATGTTAAGTTTTGAACATACCCAACTAGAGGATTAGCCATCACAGTGGATAAAACCTATATTCATTTCCTGTCTAATACCTAATCAAGCGCATCCCAACTATCAATTTGAACAATTACACCTACCAAACCTAACCCAGACTATAAAATCAATATTAGGAACCCTAAAAACAGACAATTCATGTATACCAAAAATAAATTAAAAATGCTCAATTCAATTTAAACACGTAAAGTCTGAATCATATAGATCGAAAGATCTCCAAACCAAACTTTCATGAAACTATCAAACAAAAAGCACAATCAGGCTGTTAGAGAAATTCAGAGGATTGATTAGGTTTCCAGACGCAGAGATCTATAAACAAAACAAGAAGGGAAAGTTTAAAGAGAATGAAATACGTACCTGGAATTAGTTGAAGAGAAAGTGATAAGAAGAAGAAATTTAAGTAACGCAACCAGCTCTACTTTGAAAACAAGAAAATGAAAGAGGGGTATCCGTAGAACGGTAGAGTGAAGAGAACATAATACCTAGTTTACTTTTCTTTACACTTTACTTATCGCCTTATCGGATACGGATAATATCCGACGGATACCGACTTAGCCGGTTCCGTTACGATAACCCTTAATATCCGATAGAAATATCCGTATCCGATATCCGATATAACGGATAATATCCTATAGAATCCCGGATTATCGGAAACGGATATTGGATATCGTATAAGGATTGACAGCCCTATAACCTGCCAAACCCAATTATACAACTACATTATTATAAATTTTTATGGTGTGGATTGAATCCCTGACTTCCTCCTTATTAGAGTTGATGAGAAATCACTGAGCTACAAATGTGGACCAGTCTGCCTTAGGATTAGTCGGGTGATCTAAGAGGCAGGATACCGTGGCCCGTAAAAGAGAAAAAAAAGGGGAAAAATGGAAAAAAGAAAGAAATGTTATAAAATGATTATATGGAGATGAACCACCACTCCACTAATTCATAGTAATTAGACACTTAATATCCACTTCATGGGTGTTAATTTTATAACTCTTGTAACCCCCTTATTCTAGGTGTAATTGGTGATTTAATGGTATAGTTATTTCCCTAATGGAAGAAAGCCTATATAAGAGGTCTCTTCCTCCTTTGTAAAGATGAAGAAAAATCAACAAAGTTTCTCTTCTTCTACTACTATATTTAAGTTTCTCTTCTTCTACTACTATATTGCTCTCTTATTTGGTCTTTTATTTTAGTTTATTTCACGTTATCAGCACGCTAGCTCTCCTTAGTGGTAAAAAATTAAGATATAATTTTTATCTTGTAAAATAATTTTTTTATTATTCTAAGCAAATAATCTGATTTATTTGTTTAACTATTCTAAGCATATTCATGAACATGTTGGTACATTTATTATTATTATTATTATTTTATTTCACATGTTAAATTGATAACATATACGATGTTGAAATTCAACTAAATAGAATATGGATTAGTACCCATAATCGCTAATGACCATTCGCAATGAATATATATATATATAATATAATTAAGATTTTTCTTTATGGTTTTTGTTTATGTATATATTTTATTTGTGGTATGTGAATAAAAAAATGTTAATATTTTAAAGACAATTGCACTATTGTTAGCAGTGATTATTTTTAGTTAGTATTTGTTTTTCTGCAATGGTGTGTTTAATTATTCTGTTTAGGTGAACTTTGCTTTCATGTAGTTTTGTTTCTTAATGAATTTAAGTTTAATTTTAAGGTATACTTTATGGTTTCTTATTTTTACATTAATTTTTGAACTATATTTTTATTTTTGAAGATATGGATATTGCTAAAGGCTTGAGCATTTTTAATGCAAGTGATAAGGTTATGTGCATCGTAGATAATGCAACAACACATACAATTCTCCAAGATAAGAGATTTTTCTCACGTCTAAAACTAGCCGATGCTAATGTTAGTACCATTTCGAGAATATTAAAAATAATTAACGGTTCCGGAAGAGCTGTTATATTATTGCCTAATGGTACAAAATTAATTATCCAAGATGCCTTATATTCTAGCAGATCCACAAGAAATTTGCTTAGTTTTAAAGATATTCGTCAAAATGGATATCATATTGAGACTATTAGCGAAAATAATATTGAATATCTTTGTATAACTTCTATTATCTCAGGCAAGAAATGTGTGTTAGAAAGGCTTCCGGCTTTTGCATCTGGATGATACCACATTAGTATAATAGAAACACATCTTGCAATATCTGATCCAAAGCTTTTTAAACTTTGGCATGACCGTATTGGTCATCCAGGATCTACGATGATGCGTTGTGTTATAGAAAACTCACATGGTCATTCTTTAAGGAATCACAAGATTCTTACGGCCTCATGATTTTCCTTGCGATGCATGCTCTCAAGGAAAATTAATAATTAGACCATCTCCAACAAAGGTTGGTATTGAGGCACCTAACTTTTTACAAAGAATCCAAGGAGACATATGTGGACCTATCCATCCTCCTTGTGGACCATTTAGATATTTTATGGTTTTAATCGATGCATCAACCCGATGGTCTCATGTCTGCCTACTTTCAAGTCGTACAATAGCTTTTGCAAGGCTACTAGCTCAAATCATACGACCAAGGGCACAATTTCCGGATCACCCCATTAAGACTATTCGTCTTGATAATGCTGGTGAATTTACATCTAAAGCATTTGATGATTATTGCATGTCAATTGGAATTAACATTGAGCATCCTGTTGCTCACACGCATACCCAAAATGGTTTAGCAGAATCTTTAATTAAACGATTACAATTAATCGTTCGACCATTAATTTTTCGGTATAAATTACCAATTTCTGCTTGGGGTCATGCAATTTTACATGCGGCTGAGCTGGTGCGTATCCGACCTACCAGTTATCATAGCTACTCACCTATACAGCTTGTATTTGGAAAACAACCAAATATTTCACATTTAAGAATTTTTGGTTATGCTGTATATGTCCCAATAGCCCCTCCGCAACGGACCAAAATGGGCCCACAATGCCGACTTGGAGTTTACGTTGGTTTTGACTCTCCATTAATAATCAGGTTCCTGGAACCATTAACAGGAGATGTTTTTAAGGCAAGTTTTGCAGACTGCCATTTTGATGAGTCAAATTTCCCGTCGTTAGGGGGAGAAAATCTAAAGCTTGAGGAACGTCGTGAAATTTCATGGAATACTCCCTCTTTAGCTCACCTTGATTCTCGCACTAGTCAATGTGAACTTGAGGTCCAAAGGATCATACATTTGCAAACTATTGCGAATAGAATGCCTGATGCATTCACGGACACGGGTAGAGTAACAAAATCATATATACCTGCTGTAAATACTCCAACGAGAAGTAATAGTCTCCGAAGGACAAAATGATGTGTCTAAACCACGCTTGAAGCGTGGAAGACCTCTTGGTGCAAAAGATTCAGTTCTGCGGAAGAAAAGAAAGGATGTGGGGATTCCGGAAAATACCACATCCACAAAATCAATGATTGATGAATCCGAAAGTATTGCACATCAAGAGGAAGAAGTACCTGAAAATAAAGAGATCTTTATAAATCATGTAGGTACAGAAGGACTATTGGATAGGAACAACATCATTCCTAATCATAAATTTGCTTATGCAATTGCCTTGGATGTATTTGAAAATACTGATGATCCTGAACCACTAACCGTCGAACAATGCCGACGTAGAAGTGATTGGCCAAAGTGGAAGGATGCAATCCAAACAGAATCATTAGCAAAACGTGAAGTTTTCGGTCCCGTTGTTCAGACACCAAACAATGTAAAACCCGTCGGATACAAATGGGTATTTATACGAAAACGCAACGAAAAGAATGAGATTGTAAGATACAAAGCTCGACTTGTTGCACAAGGTTTCTCACAAAGACCTGGTATTGATAACCAAGAAATGTATTATCCGGTAATGGATGCAATTACATTTCGATTTCTGATAAGTTTAGCAGTTTCAGAAAATTTGGGCATGCATCTTATGGATGTAGTCACAACATATTTATATGGCTCACTAGATAGTGACATATACATGAAAATCCCTGAAGGGTTTAAAATGCATGTAGCAAACAAATCAGCAGAAGGAGGCATGTACTCTATAAAGCTGCAAAGATCTTTGTATGGACTAAAGCAATCGGGGCGAATGTGGTATAACCGTCTTAGTGAATACTTGTTGAAAGAAGGTTATATTAATAATGTTATATGTCCATGTGTTTTTATCAAAATATCAAGTTCTGGCTTTGCTATTATTGCTATTTATGTTGATGATTTAAATCTAGTTGGGACTCCTGAAGAGCTCATAAAAACTGCTAACTATTTGAAAAAAGAATTCGAAATGAAGGATCTTGGTAATACTAAGTTTTGTCTTGGTCTACAAATTGAACATTTGTCAAATGGTATCTTTGTTCATCAATATACATAAACAAAGAAAGTTTTGGAGCGATTTCATATGGACAAAGCACATCCATTAAGCTCTCCAATGGTCGTTAGATTACTTGATGAAAACAAAGATCCATTTCGTCCCAAAGAAGATGGTGAAGAACTTCTTGGTCCAGAAGTGCCATATCTAAGTGCAATTGGGGCACTAATGTATCTTGCAAATTGTACAAGACCTGACATTGCATTTTCTGTCAACTTACTAGCAAGATACAGTTCTGCACCAACTAAACGCCATTGGAATGGTGTTAAGCATCTCTTGCGCTACCTTAGTGGAACAATTGATTTGGGTTTATTTTATTC
This sequence comes from Papaver californicum, assembly GCA_023531435.1. NCBI lineage: Eukaryota > Viridiplantae > Streptophyta > Magnoliopsida > Ranunculales > Papaveraceae > Papaver > Papaver californicum. The sequence continues at coordinate 26,929 of JAJJMC010012579.1, forward strand.
AAAATAATCTATTACAAAATTAGTAGGATATGCAGATGCAGGTTATCGTTCTGATCCCCACAAAGGTCGATCACAAACAAGTTATTTGTTTATATATGGTGATATAGCTATATCGTGGCGGTCAGTAAAGCAAACACTAGCAGCTACCTCTTCAAATCATTATGAACTTTTGGCATACCATGAAGCAAGTCGTGAGTGTGTTTGGCTGCGAAGTATGATTCATCATATTCAGGAATCATGTGGGCTTCTTTCGACTAAAAACACTCCAACAGTATTATATGAAGACAATGCCGCTTGTATTGCACAACTCAAAGATGGTTATATCAAGGGAGATCGAATAAAGCACATTTCTCCTAAATTTTTCTTCACACATGAACTTGTAAAGAACGGAGAAGTTGAAGTAAAGCAGGTACGATCAAGTGAGAATCTTGCTGATTTATTCACTAAAGCATTACGAACCTCTACATTCAAGAAGTTGGTGCACAAGATTGGAATGAGGCAACTCAAATACTTGTCAAGTTAAGAGTGTTATAGAAGATGTAAAGAGGGGGAGATTTTTTTTTTTTTAAACTACACTTTTTTTCTTTCGCTATGGTTTTTCTCACAGGGTTTTCCTAGCAAGGTTTTAATGAGGTAGTTCTATTAACATTCACCACATATTGCACTCTTTTTCCTTCGCTATGGTTTTTCCCAATGGGTTTTCCTAGCAAGGTTTTAACGAGGCAACATTTTTACGTGGTGGACATCTAGGGGGAGTGTTATAAAATAATTATATGGAGATGAACCACCACTCCACTAATTCATAGTAATTAGGCACTTAATATCCATTTCATAGTTGTTAATTTTGTAACTCTTATAACCCCTTATTCTATGTGTAATTGGTAATTTAATGGTATAGTTATTTCCCTAATGGAAGAAAGCCTATATAAGAGGTCTCTTCCTCCTTTGTATAGATGAAAAAAAATCAACAAAGTTCTTCTTCTTCTATTATTATATTATTTTCTTATTTGGTCTTTTATTTTAGTTTATTTCAAAAAAGGAAAACACCTCGGTGGCAACATAAACTCTCTAGTCTCTGCAGAGAGGAAAGGAGAGAAAGAAGAAGAACAATATCTAAACTTCATTAACACGAAACTGAAATCTCCTGAGCTCTCTAATGGCGGCAGTAGAAGTAGAAAGGAAACAGGTAGACAAAAGTGGAGTAAATTCATTCGTTGATGCAGTAAACTTAAAGAATGCTATGACCGCCAAGCATAAACCAGGTGAAGGTCTTAGGCAATATTATCTTCAGCATATTCACGATCTTCAGCTCCAAGTTCGACAGAAGTCTCATAATTTAAATCGTCTTGAAGCTCAGCGCAATGATCTCAATTCTAGAGGTAATAATTTTAACATCACTACCTAACCCTAATTCCAATTTTCTGTCAAATTAGATTTCCTTTAGCTTAATTGATGTGGTTTTGTGTTCCGCTTAGGTGATTTTACTTGTTTTACACTAAATTCGTGGTCGATTTTCCTTTTTTATCTTCGGCCTTTTGTTGAATTAGGGTTTTGATAGTTTAATATTTTATCCTTTGATTATCTCTGAATTATGTGTAATTATCGAGTTTAGAGTGTTAGTGTCAGACTTAGTGGGTTTTGGTTTTATTAAAGGAAAACATATCTTAGAATTTCATGATTAGGAAGGGGTTCCGTTTAGGTGATTTTACTTGTTTTACACTAAATTCGTCGATTTTCCTTTTTTATTTTCGGCCTTCTGTTGAATTAGGGTTTTGATAGTCTAATATTTTATCCTTTGATTATCACTGAATTATGTGTAATTATCGAGTTTAGAGTGTTAGTGTCAGACTTAGTGGGTTTTGGTTTTATTAAAGGAAAACATATCTTAGAATTTCATGATTAGGAAGGATTCGGAGTATTTGGAATGGAAAATTGGGCTTATGAAGTGTGTGTATCTATGCAGTGAGGATGCTCAAAGAAGAGTTGCAGCTGCTTCAGGAGCCTGGTTCTTATGTTGGAGAGGTGGTGAAAGTTATGGGGAAATCGAAGGTGTTAGTTAAGGTAAGTTAATGAGATGGAGATTTTTTATGTTATGATATGATATTCATCTGTTAGGGGAACTTTGCATACTGGTTATTTGTCATCTTCTTATAGTCATGTATCGAAGAAGCATGGTTCATGAATGGCGTTTCATTGGCTTTTCAATTTTCTTTCCTTTTCTTCCTTATTAGTTCATTGTATGGGATGTGTGTACTGCTATGGTCATCCATCTCTATCTTTATGTCCTCGACTACTCCTTTGCTTCTATTTGCCCCCCTTGTCTGTGGATGTGGCATTTTACAGTGTATAAAATGGATTCAAATTTTTTCTATTTGCTCCCCTTGTTTGTGGATGTGCATGTTACAATGTGTAAAATGGATTCAAATTTCAATCATTCAAAAAGGTAGTAGAGTGGTTTAGATTATTTAAGTTAACCACTTATTTATCTGAATTAGAAGTTACATAGCATATAGTTTGGACCCTCTAAAACAGTAATGAGTTACTCATTAGATAGGGTATTCTGATTGAAAAACCTTACACCATTATGGTAAAGTAGTTATCGTGCACAAACCTTCGATTTGGTATGGAAAAGCTGTGCCTCTATTGTGTAGTAAGCATGTCGGACTAGTTGAGCTGAGGATGTGTTATATAACAAAAGTTGAATTCAAAGCTGTGCCTCTATTTTGTGGCTTTCTTTGTACTCTCTTGTCTCTTGGTATCTAATACAGTTGTCCATCCTCTGCATGACAGTCGGGTTTTACTGGTTTTTTTCTTCCAGATGTTACATATTTCAATGCAAATTAATACTTCAGTCAGGCTGGAGGAATCGATGTGGCTTGAATCTATGTTCAGTTTTTGTTATGTAGTGCATGCACCCTAAAGTTTTGTTCTGATGGCCTTTTTTTGATTTATTTCTTGAATGTAGGTTCACCCAGAAGGGAAGTATGTTGTCGACATTGATAAAAGCATTGATATCACCAAAATTACCCCCACAACAAGAGTTGCACTTCGCAACGATAGCTATGTGCTCCATTTGGTTTTGCCCAGTAAAGTGGATCCTCTAGTCAACCTCATGAAGGTTGAAAAAGTTCCAGACTCTACATATGACATGATTGGTGGTCTTGATCAGCAAATCAAAGAGATCAAAGAGGTTCTTATGCTGACAACCTTTTAATTCTAATTTCAGATTTGATTCATATTTGAAAAGTCAGAATGAGGATTCCTTACGTTATATATTCGGCCAACTTTGCTATCAGAATTACTTAAACAGGTTGTGCTTTCGTCTGATCTACAGGTCATTGAGCTGCCAATTAAACATCCTGAGCTTTTTGAGAGTCTTGGAATAGCTCAACCAAAGGTAATTCTGTTGTACCGAACTGTGCTGTTTTATAGCTTTGTAATTGTTCACATCAATGTTTCGAAAAGCGATACCCTATCCTAGTAAAGCGTAAAGCACAGCTTTAAAAGGTTGTTGAAGCGTAACTTCACAAAATATATATAAATAAGTACATAAATACTTATGGATCTATATAAACTTCCTAACACAAAACCACATGAAACTATGAAAGTAAGAAATTGTTAATATAAGAATCCATGATAAAGGGAACAAGTAAACTAACTAGCTAACTAAGCATATGTCATTGTAGATCAGAAGAATAGAAGTGTAGAATAACAAAAGAAGATGAAGAGAAAGAAAAGGAAGAAGTTGTAGAATAGAAGATGAAACGTTAGTCTCTAAATGGTTGGCTTGTTAAGAGTTAATAATAGTTTTTAGTTTTTTTTTTAATATTAAAACAAAAAAAGGAAACATTTGGACTTAATTTTGGGCTTTAAAACTTTTTTTTTTCTTCTAACATATACGACCTAGTATTGAAGCGGCCGTTTTGAAGCGTTTTTCTATTGAAGCGCTAAAAAGCGCTCTTCAAAACGTTTTTTGAAACCATGGTTCACATTTTGTCAAATCCTTATTCCCGTTCTTTCTTTTTTGGTTGATAGGGAGTCCTGCTTTACGGTCCTCCTGGAACAGGAAAAACACTTCTTGCAAGGGCAGTGGCTCATCATACCGACTGCACCTTCATTAGAGTTTCTGGTTCTGAGCTGGTTCAGAAATACATTGGAGAAGGCTCTAGAATGGTCAGAGAGCTTTTCGTTATGGCTAGGTATGTCATCATTTTTGTGGACAGCTTTCGGTCACCTGTATATTGTACACTGCAATTTATAGCAGACTGTTTGAGATGATGAAATGCAAATACTAGTTTCTGGTTTTGGTATACCTTCTATTTATTTGGCTTGTGTTTTATTGCTCTTTTACAGGGAACATGCGCCTTCAATCATTTTCATGGACGAAATTGACAGTATTGGATCAGCTCGTATGGAATCTGGAACTGGTAATGGTGATAGTGAAGTGCAGAGGACCATGCTTGAGCTTCTCAATCAGCTGGATGGATTCGAAGCATCAAACAATATCAAGGTATACTCAATAGTTCATAGGTACATTGGGCCTTTGTAGGAAATAATATTGTAGCATAAAGTTTGATATTTCTCCTTGGTGCTTATTTCTTACAACTCAGTACGTGATCTTTACAGGTTCTGATGGCTACAAATAGGATTGATATTCTGGATCCAGCACTCCTAAGGCCTGGACGTATTGACAGGAAGATTGAGTTTCCAAATCCCAACGAGGAGGTATGTAATATGTTCACCTTAAGTACCTCAGTACCTCTGGGTGAAACTGGTAGTTTTGGCACCTCCTGAATCATTGTGACTCATGCTGTGTTCCTGTTGGGATTCTTAGTTGTTATCATGATTCTATACCCATCATTTAGTTGTTTGATAATCTTATAAGCAGCAGATGTTTTTTGGTAAAGAAAACTTTGTAGCTGAAATTGGAAATCTGAAAAATTCTTGTAAATGACGTGCTCTGTTTCAGTGTTCATGATTTGCCCTTAGCCAGTGTCTCATGATTTTTGTTTCACATCTTCTTGCAGTCCCGATGGGATATTTTGAAAATCCACTCAAGGAGAATGAACTTGATGCGTGGAATTGATCTGAAGAAGATAGCAGAGAAGATGGGAGGGGCATCTGGCGCAGAACTGAAGGTTTGTTATTACCCCTTATTTTATTTTTTGATAAATTTGTTGCTGTTGCACCCTGTAAATATTATCTGTATCAGCCAGTTCACTCGGATCCTCTCTGTTTTTGTAATTCACTCCTTAGCAATGCGGAAGCACAATTTTATATTTTGAAACCGAAGGCAATACCATTACTATTATAAGATGTATCCTTTTAAAGATATCTCTTGTAGATCACCACATGTATCGTAAGAAGTGTTATTCATGATATCGCGTGGAATGAACTTCTTACTGATCTACTCCCACTTTTCAGGCTGTTTGCACAGAAGCAGGAATGTTTGCTCTTAGGGAGAGGAGAGTGCACGTAACACAGGAAGATTTCGAGATGGCAGTGGCGAAGGTAATGAAGAAAGAGACAGATAAGAACATGTCACTGCGGAAGTTATGGAAGTAGACGACCTCTTTTATGCTCCCTGCCACCTCTTTTATTATCTGAACCGAAATTAGAGGGTGTCTTTTTTTAATCCGACACATCTGTATCTGACTGATTCTCTCTCAACTCAGTCTGATTTGCTCCAATGTGTAACTTTATGATTTATGTCTGTTTTCACGTTTCACTTTAGTATTTTATGTATTCCCTCTCACTTGCAATCACTGTTAACTGGTCAGAGCTTGAGTTTGTGGAGAATTGGTTAGCAAAAAAATCAGCCGTGATTTATACACGCTAAAACTAAAACAAGATCAGAAAGAAGTATTTATGCTCAAAAATCAGCACCTTAACATGATTAAAAGATACTCTTGAGAAGCAACTCATTGCCAAGAATACAATCTTTGATATTAGTCTTAGCTGCACAACCATTTTTGAGTGTTTAATAAGTCATCCTCCTAACTGTGTCGTGTCATAATTATGTCCCGAGTCCGTATCTGTGTAACAGTGTCGTAGACTCATGTTTGTTTTTAACAAAGTTTTGATAAAAGAGAATGTAGATACTTTTGAACAAAGTTTTGATAAAAGAGAATGTAGATACTTTTGAAGGAGAAGCCCAGAAGGTGATATATATATATATGGTTGTCTGTCAAAATCATTGACGTAATCTCAAAACAGTTTATTGTCCTTTGCTTATGAAACCTACGTTGATGGTGAGCATATGTGTATGGTTTTGAACCTCCTAGCCTCAGAGTTCGTATTTCACTATGCAAAAACATGAAAAAGGTCTATATACATAGAGAGATGACTCAACTACTACCTATACCCTTTCCTCCTCTACTTACACTTCTTCGTTTCTCTATAAAGTTTCTCTTTTTCTGTCTAAAATTTCTTGTGTTTTGCTTAAAGTTTTAGGAGGTGGAGAAGCAGACCATCATATCTTTGGGTTTCTGCTTCAATTTGTTTTCATTTTTTCATTTCAGTGTTCATTTTCTTATATTTATTGGATCAGGGGCAACAAAACACAAATGAGTCTTGGACTGAAAAGGGGTGGTTTTGTATGGGAATGTGGTGGTGGATTATTCAAGGCTCAAAATCCTGAATGAAGATAGCATAATGATATCTCCTCTCATAACAGTTGTGAGTTAAATTAATCACGTCGATTGACTTGAGTCTGATTATCAATGTATAACAATTTCTTTTTTTGGGTTTTGTTTTTCAGGTCCTCCATTTGAGATTCATGAGATTAATCATGAGATTCAAGAGCGCCGTAGAGTGCTAAACCTCCTTTTAAGGAGTGTTAGAACACTGGATCCTGTCAGGAAAGAAGCACGCATTCGCGCTACCAGAGAGCGTATCGAGGATTTGGAGGGGAGGAAGCAAGCGCTGCGGGAGGAGCAGCAAGAACTCATAGTGCTGGCTGTCAGGTACCGGGGAGACTAGAAGAGTCCGTCAACTCTTTTTAGTTTTATAAGGTTTAAATTAAAGAAGTGTATGTAGACGCAAAGTAGGGTGTTTTAACATAGGGGAAGAACATTGGCAAACAGGTGCTGCTTATGCAAAAAAGAAATATAATCAATAAACCACTTATTTTTACATTGCACAAAGGCGTTTAAGATATGAATTTTTTTTTATAAGGCGTTTGGGGTCGAATGGGAACAAGGAGAAGATATTAAAATGGTCTTTAAAGAAGCAAAAAAGAAAATTTTCTCTATAAAAGACAATTTCATTTGGAACATTCTACCTTTTACCATTTGCTAGAAAATTCAGAAAAAAAGAAACAACCACATCTTCAACGAAAAAGAGTTGAAATAGCGTAAATTATCTTCGAGATCAAAGCTGGCATCTTATAATGATCTCAACCTTTAAAAGAGTTCGAGGGTGTGCGTTTTCAAGACCTTATCTTTCATTGGGAAGATATTATTCGAGATTATTGTTTTTTAATATCATATTACAGGAGCCTTGTTTAAGGATAAAATGTAAGATACTCTAATACTTGTAATTTTGTATTCTTTATATCTATAATATTTACTGTTTTTACTGATAAAAATAAAATAAAATAAATAAATTCTGCTCTAACTGATTGATGTGGGACTATAAATTTTAAAGGGATAGGATAGGATAGGATCCTAACACCCAAGCAAAGACTTAGGCCCATGTGTTAGAAATGGGGTCGAGTTATGGATAAAGAAATGATGCATCTCATGGTGTAAAAATGACATGGTATATATAGAAACATCACTCAACCTGACATGGTATGAGATGATAGTTTTGGAACTTATTGAAGCTGCCGAGGTTTATAGAACTCAGGTGAGTCGTCATTCAGGATTGATGGTGCTCTTTATGAATTCAGAGCAGTCTTATTGATATGGGGAACAATCTCCATAGCCAAATCAAATTACCGACCGATTGCGAATAAACATCAATGCAGAATTTGTAAAAAAAAAAAGTGTGAGCTCATATGAGCACTTTCTTCAGAAAATCTGAATATCATGGGAACCCTATCCACATCGTGCTTGCTATATCATTGCTCGATAGTTACAGCACTGCAGTTTTATTTAAACTCGAATTTTTGTTTATATCTAACGATGTGGGACTATAAATTTGAGCAAGGGATAAGATGATACTTTAAGACTTAAGCCCATGTGTCACAATTCACAATTGGGCTTGGTTTATTTTTCTTTTATTATTGGTAAATTCTAATTCTTCTGAGATTATTGTAGTTTACATTTGGGATGAGGAAGAAAACACTTCTTACATCAGTATGATTCTTATTGACAATGCAGGTACCTTATGGGGAGCTACTTAAACTCAATTGCACAACAGCTGAAGTAATATAGCAACAACAAGATAGTTCTAGAGAAAATGAAGAATACCTCTGTGTGATAAGACAGAATATCAATGAAGACACCAGATAACATAGCAGCTCAATCTATGAAATAGGTTCATGTAGAAAACTACATGTACATGCAGTTATCTCAAAAGTCCCTAAATAAGTAAGAACACACTCACATTCCCATATAAAGTTGATATATATAAAAACAGTAGTCTACATATAAGTAGGTATCCTGGGTCTCATCCTCCTACAGCTGATTGAAAGGCTGATCATGGCTTTCTGTCTCCGCAATTTCAACTGACTCCATTATCTTCGTATCTTCACCCCCTAATTCTTTCAATGAAACTAAGGTGTTCTTGTGAGGGAGTACTTCATCAAAATATTTGTTAAAAAATCCAGAATTGTTTTCGAGGTTGAAGTTTCTGGGTCATGAATGTTGATACTGTTATGGGTGTAAGTTAATAAGACACTGTAACTCTTCGGCAAACAATTCGTTGGCATAAATCCTAAACACTTCACTCCAACCCAATGGCTGATGTCCCTTTTGCTCTTTCATGCCATGATAATCATCCTTCTTTTTCAATAGACACATGTCCCAACATATAGCTCCATTGACATTTAGACTAATACCAAAACACAAACACCCATCCAAAACCCATAGTCTACAATAATATTTAAAATCATTGTTTGACAAAAAAGGTGCAGGTGGTGAAAGATGTTCACAGAACTTCTCCTCGGCCAAATCGAAGGTAACCATCATTTTTAATAGTTTGTCCCACCAATAAAGAGCTCCATTGACAAAGATACCTCGTTCCCAAATATGTGCGTTGGATCCAAACGTACAATCTCCAAGATTTCTCCATCCATTTTCACTCCCTAGAGTGTATATGTAAGCTTCTCTAAACTTGTCTCGGTTCTCGAACATTATTGTTACAGCTTTGTACTCGCTGGTTGAAGAAACATAACCAAATCATTTTGAAAGCATAACATACTCTCTGGTGATGGGGTTAAAAATATATAAGTATTTCTTTCTGAATATCGTCCAGAAATACATATCAAACCATTGGACGAACCAATAATTATAGTACACTGTGAAAGGAAAATAGTCTCACATCGCTAATATCCGCATAATAAATTTAAAATATAATATAGAAGGGTCATTCCATCCATTGTCAATTGATTTTGAGTTGGATGCCCGCAGATTTTAACAAATTATCGGAGTAAGGTTCAGGCCTGTACATGGGATGTATGCCGAATTATTGGATATCCGTGACCAAATGACTGGTCCACTTGTACATAGATCCACTTGTTAGGTCGAATAACTGGCCTTACAAGTGAGGGGGCGTGTGAAAGGATAGTATCCCACATTACTAATATCCGTATAATGAACTTAAAATATAATATGGAAGGGTCACTCCACTCGTTGCCAATTGGTTTTGAGTTAGATGCCCGCAGAAATTAACATACATCCACCAAACGGAAGGTTAAAATTAAGCATTTTAATTCTCTCGATGGATTCATGATTCTCATTATATTCAAAATAATGAAAACTCTCAATCTGCTTCCCACCTTTAAGAGTAAAAGCAATGAAACCCAACTTACCAGAATCAACAGCACCAGGATGATTAAAATGATGTAAGTGCATCTTGGAGAATGATGGATGCTGGGAAACCATATTTCTCCAAGTCGTACATACTAACTTGCATTCAAGAACCGATCCAGTTGGTACTCGAATAATAATGTCTAATGTAATCTCTTCTGGTAGAATATTGAAATACAAATACTCCATCTTTACAGAGAGGATGGGTTTAGAGAAATTCTAGGGTTTAAGATTTTTTGCTGAGGAAAGAGTAAAGGTGAAATGAATCGCTTTGTCAGAAGAAAAAAAAGAACTGTGTTATAAAATAACATTTGGTGGATTTACACCACACTTACACCATCACCTTTTCATCTCCTCTTCACCTCTTCATTACCCCCATTACTTTGTAACCATCACCACTAGTAACAATGGGTGCATGCCCTTTAATCCTATGTAAATGCTCATCTTCTTCTTCCTATAAGTAGAGAACATTTCCTTTGTAATGTGATATCCCAATAAGAATTCTTCTCTTTTTTTTTCTCTATTTTATATGTCTCTCTTTAGTTTATAACAACACGCTATGATCACTAAGAAATTTTTTTATGATTGATTTATTCTTTTTTATTTTCTTTTTGAAAACATAATCGATTGTTTTTCTTATTAGTATTAAATATAAACTTTTAAAAAAAAAATTAAGTTTATTATTTGCATCTAAGTTTACATAAGTTAAACCTATAACATATATTTATGTATACTGTTAGTTTTGGACTTGTAATTAGATATTTGTATTTATTTGCATCTATCGATTTGACTTCATATAAATAATCAAAATCGTATGATCTAAAAATACTTGCATTTTCTCTCTCTTACCTTGATATAAACATTGCTTAATATGTAATTAGTGCAACGAATAAGTTAATTTAAGCAATAGTAATATCCGTTGCAAAATAGGTAATGTAAATTAAAAAAATAATAAAATTACAAAACTTGAATATTATATTTTTGAAATTCTTGTATTACAAAAAACGTGATGCATTCAACTTTGATCTTTACCATAGTCTTGCAGCATTCTTTTAATAACATACACAATAAAATCATAATGTTCATTCCAAAATTATAAAAAAAAAATGATTATAATGCTACTCCAAGTGAAACTAGATCACCTTAGCTCGAGCTCAATTTTTTTTCACAACTACCAGTGTCTTCTTATAAGGAGCATCTATATTTGTAACATCACCCAATTAGCACCTAGAACAAAAGCCATTTAGTACGCAAATGATGATAGTTGTCAATTGTGTTGGGATTTAGAATCCAACAAGTTTTAATTAACCAGTAAGCAAAACTAAACATTGAAATAGAAATGAATACTTTGTTTCAAAGAGTTGTCTAAGGGATGCTTGCACATGTTCATCTACAAAGAAATTCATATCTATCATGTTATCAAATAGAGGGAGAAAATGAAAGACAGTGCGCATACCTGAAGGAATAAGCTTGTCAACTTTGGACATTGGAGCTTCAGGATTTCCAGGGAACAACAATTGCTGAGAAAGGTAAAAGCAAAGTGGAATACAACTTAGAAAAAATCCAGGAGATAACGATGGAAAATGAGCAAATATATTATCTAAACTGATATAATACAAACAAATGAGTCTAGTACCTTAACTTGAGAAAGCTCACTTTGAAACAAGCATCATCAACTTCCTTGAGATAACAACCTATTCTCAAGTTCTGAAAAAAAACCCAGATATATACATAAGTATGTAATTTGAAATGGAACTGAAAACCGACAAAAGAATAATTGCAGATGCACATTGGAACATTATTCTACAATTGTTACATATGGAACAAAATTTTAATCGATATAGGAAGCTATGGCCTTGAATATATCTTCCCCATCCGTGGCTTGTACTGTAGAATTACAATCCTGAATGCAGACTAAATATCATTTCACGTTCACATTTATCAAAACTTAACCCATTCACATTATTCAAAGAGAAAAAGAGAAAGACTTCAGCAGTAGATAAATAGTTATTGTGAAACAATGCTCATATGGGAAATCCAACTTCACCCGAGTTTTTCAACCACCATACCTAGTTTGCCAACTTTCTGTTTTAGCCTTATTCTTAATTTCGAAATTCTCTCTTAATCCATTGAAACTGACCATCGTTCTGAGCTCTCCTGCGTGGAACCCTCTTGGAAACAACATCTTGGTTTAGTTTAGAAAAGAAGAAGGGTAAGTAGCTACACTCGACCTAGATTTTTAGGTTAATAATTGGACTGGATTAAAGCACACCTAGTTTGGCTGCCACTTAGTAATTTAACTCCTTTTAGCACTTCTTTATAAAATAATGGATTTCCCCTAGTAATGCTCTGAATTCCTTTGTAAAACTGGATGCCTCCTAGTAATTTTCTGTTTGTGACACAAGTGAGACTTACGTTCTTGCTAGCTTTGAGTCCATCCACATCCAATGTTGTCAAGTGATGTCATAAGCCTCTATTTCTCTTCTTTCACTTCATGTGACTCCAATATACTTATAAAACTCAAATCAAGCGTAATATACACTAATACAAGAGAAATAACTTAGAAAAGCATAGGAAATTGATATTCAAATTATGTAAATTATGCACCTATCAACATACTTGCTATAAGGTTGGTAGTTGTCGTAAGAATGATACTGGAAACTATATCGATTACCACTATTACATGATTGATCTTGTGCACCGTGCATGTTAATTTTGTAAGGCAATATGACGACTCACAAGAAACAAAAAATCTACTAAAACCTAAAAATTAAATAAAAACAAAAGTGATATTTACAACAAGTTTTCAGAATTTGCCTCCCGCGTTTGATGAGAGTTGAACACCTTCAATGAGTTGTTAACACCATGAAAACTTAAAAATCTGAAAAACACTCCAGAAAAACATGAGAAATTCTAAACTATTAAACAAACTAAATAACAAATCAATTAGAGACTGCTCCCCGGCGGCGGCGCCAAAATTTGATGTGTGTCATATGTGCAACAAATTAATCAATATATTTTCCACTAATTAACTAATAATATAGCGGTAGTAAGGATCATTCCCACATAGCTGTGTAATTTAGATTAGCAAAACTATAATAAAAAAAAATACTAAGGGAGATTGGATGTTAAAACAATTAAAAAGAATAATAATAAGAAAAAAAGATTATTAGAAAGTCATTCGCCGATACCAAACGTTGACTGAATTAGTATACTTATTTATCTTTTGTCAGAATCATTCATCACCAACCATAGAATAACAAGTACGCTTAGCTATCCCAAAAAATATGTATATCACCGGATAACATGTATGCTTAGTCACCGGATTATATTTGTTTGATCCGCCAAGAAGTACACTCTCAAGATGTAACTCAATCGAACACTTTAGGGTTTGTGAATTTAGGTTGATCCCAGCGGTTAAACTCGGTATGCTCGGTTCACTTACTGGTGTCGTCTTCACACACGATTTATCCACAAAATCCCTCTGCAAGGTCTCAAGTTTTCTACTTGTGTAGGAGATGCTCGACAATTACGGATCGCTCAACTCTCTACTAGTATTAGAATGATCAATATAATAATTTGGTTGCGCACCCAAACATTATAGAAATCAATCATAAATCCTAGATATAGTGAAAACAAACAATAATGATAAAAACTCCAAATAAGTTTATATAACTAATAAACTTCACGCTTAGAACATTGAATTCATCCTTAATCGGTAAAAGGTTTAGCTACTCATATTACAAAGAAGGAGATGATGAAGAATGGTGGTTTCCCCCAAAAGGGGTAAACCCTATGTTTTAGATGTGGATTGCAGTATGAAAGATAACATGTCATATAAATTTGAGCCTTAAATGTCTTATTTTGTAGCTTTCATTACTTAACCCTCAAGTTTTCTCTTTTCAGGGTTTAGAATCCTTTCGGAACCGTGTTTCCTTGAGCTAAACGTTAATTTCGCATCCAAATATGTCCTAAAGCAGTACCAGGTTCGGCTGACTCGGTTGGATCACTTTCTAGTCGAACATTTATCTATATACTTTGATGAAAACGTGATTTTTAGCCTCCAGGTTCCGCTGACTCGTGGTGAACAGTTATCAACCGAACTTCTCTTTATACATTCAAGTATTTCACACTCGTTTTGCCTATAATTTATTCATCAGATGTCGGAATGACCTCATTATTTTTGTGTTGGCTTCGTATTTCAATTCTCTTAAATATTATGATAAGAACTCATGGATTTTAAAAAGTATAATTTGGTCTTGGATCCTTCTTCACTTGTAGTGCTTCACTTTCTTGCATATTCTAGCACTTTGTAGCTCCTTTTTGGATGATTTATCTAATAAAAGATAAAAACTTGAAAACAAAAATAATAAAAGGTAATGTGAAAAAATTACAACAAAAATATTGATATGGATTTGACACTAAAATCATATGAATTATGCACTCATCAAATTCCTCCACATTTAACTTTTGCTAGTCCTCGATCAAAGTACTTACCTAAACTAAAATACAACTCCCTTGCGTTGAGGATATGGTTCCATATAGCATGTACAACATGACTTTAAACCCCTAGTAGAAATTCAACTAAATCAATCAATTGGATTCATCATCATACATTATAAATTTGGCACCACGAACTCTAGTGGATTTTTGTTGTGATGGTTGCGAAGGTTGCGAACTATTTGCCATTTTAGATACTAATATAGATTTTAGTAATTTTCTGATAGATTAGAGATGGTGCAGGATTGTACAAAAAATATATGATTGAAACTAATGAAAATAAATATCTATTGAGAACTCAAATAGAGCCATTAGATTTAATCGTTATGATATATCAGTTGGGCGTCTCTTCTTGTGTCGTGCGACTGAATAAGGAAACTTAAGACACGCGGTCTAAGTTCAACCGTTGATGCTTTATCAGTCGCACGGCGTAAGAATAGACACGCGTGTCAGTTCTTAGGCCGAAATGGGCAAACCTCAAATTTATTGGTTTACCCGTCCATTTCTCATGTTTGCCCATTGCATAGTGGGAGGAAGCCCTTATAAGAATAACAATCTATATACCTAACCTATCATGACCCGGCCCATAAAATCTAGAATACCCCTATTTAACCCGAGATGAAGTGGAACCCTAAAATCCTTCATTCGTAAAACCTACTAGGGTTTCTGTATTAAGCGCTGCTTCCTATAAGAGAGCCTCTCAAAACTTCATCCCTGAAACCAGAGAGTGAGTGAAAGAGAGAAACAGAAACAGCTTTCACAGCAACAAATCATGGCAGAACGTGGTGCAGGAGATAGAGGTGGATTCGGTGGAGGTTTTGGTGGTCGTGGAGATCGCGGCGGCCGTGGTGACAGAGGAAGAGGAGATCGTCGTGGTGGAAGAAGAGGCGGAGGCCGTCGTGAAGAAGAAGAGAAATGGGTTCCAGTAACTAAACTTGGTCGTCTTGTGAAAGACGGACAAATCAAAAGTCTTGAACAGATTTATCTTCATTCATTAGCAGTGAAAGAATATCAAATCGTTGATACTCTCTTAGGACCAGTATTGAAAGATGAAGTTATGAAAATCATGCCTGTTCAGAAACAAACAAGAGCTGGACAGAGAACTAGATTCAAGGCTTTTGTTGTTGTTGGTGATACTAATGGTCATGTTGGTTTGGGAGTGAAATGTAGTAAAGAAGTTGCTACTGCTATTCGTGGTGGGATTATTCTTGCTAAGTTATCAGTTGTACCTGTTAGAAGAGGTTATTGGGGTAATAAGATTGGTAAACCACATACTGTTCCATGTAAGGTTACTGGGAAATGTGGTTCTGTTACTGTAAGAATGGTACCTGCTCCTCGTGGTGCTGGTATTGTGGCTGCTAGAGTTCCTAAGAAGGTTTTGCAGTTTGCTGGTATTGATGATGTTTTCACTTCTTCTCGTGGATCTACCAAAACCCTTGGAAACTTCGTCAAGGTTTGCATCTTGATTTTAAACTTTTTATATTAGTTAGTTTAGAAGTTGTTTTTGCATAGAAATTGATTGCCTGAGAGGATTGATATAGATAGAACTTGTTTTTGCATAGAAATTGATTGCCCCTTTGTATGCTAAGTGGACACTGGTTATTGTTAGTTTTTATCTTAAAGCATAACATCCTTCAAATTTATCTCTGAATTGACTGTGCAATGCATTTTGTAGTGTTTGAGTTGTTTATGGAATTGACTGTGCAATGCATTTTGTAGTGTTTGAGTTGTTTATTGAATTGACTGTGCATTTGTTTTCGTAGTGCTTCACTTGTTTATCAAATTGTAGGGTTAGAATTAGGTGCATTACTTGTTGTTGTGCATGAATTGAATGTTGTTTGTTTTCTGCAATTGATAGTTTATAGTAGTCTGAATAATGTTTGTTTGAAGTGTGGAGTAATCTGAATTGATAGTTACATAATAATATGCATGAAGTTTTTTATGATTGTGTTTAAATATGTTGAATTTAAGTGGTATTGTTGTTTTAAGGCTATTAGTGTACGTTTTTGACCTTGCTGTGTTGTTTGTTGAGTATGTAATCAGTAGAAACAATTGCATTAATGTGCTTTTTGAATTCGTTTTAGTGGTATTAGCTCAATGATTACATGCCTTTTACAGGCAATATA
Organism: Papaver californicum; assembly: GCA_023531435.1. Taxonomy (NCBI): domain Eukaryota; kingdom Viridiplantae; phylum Streptophyta; class Magnoliopsida; order Ranunculales; family Papaveraceae; genus Papaver; species Papaver californicum. The sequence goes on from JAJJMC010012579.1 coordinate 43,529, forward strand.
CGCTATTCTCATTGGTACATTACCAACAAGATGATAACATAAAATGTATATGAGAGCTTCACCACTATAATATGTAGTGTTGTTAAACTACATTTGAATGTGCCTTTTGTGGTTATTTTGGTTATATCTGCTCAGTGATTACATGCCTTTCACAGGCAATATACGCTATTCTCATTGGTACATTACCAACATGATGATAACATAAAATGTATATGAGAGCTTCGCAACTCTAGTATGTGGTGTTCTTAACTACATTTGAATGTTCTTCTGTTTCCTACCTCAAAACATTTCACAAATTAATTTTTCCTGGGCTAAGTTGTTAATTTAAGCATGTAACTAGAGAATCTTCTATTTTGGTTGCTTATGTTCAATTGAGAAGGCATGCCACAGTAGCAACTATCAAGTCACAGGCTCTTTCTAAAAGTATGAGAGATGCTATAGAAATTTCACTTTTATGGCATCTCTTTGTAGCTTCTGGAATTCTTTGTCCTGAGCTGATGGTTCATAGATGGGTGATCTCATGGACCTTCTAAACAATGAAACATAACAATCATGTATGTGACAAAATTAATAGCATCTCATCATTCAGCCACTTTTATGTTCTACATGTTGTTTTCATCATTAATTTTCATAACCTATTAATTTTCATCTTATCCCTAGCAATCTTCTGATTATCGTCTGGCTGTGTGGAAATTAGGACCCGGTACCAGATCATAGCATTTTTATTGTTATCCTGCTTTGATCTTAGTATTCTGTTTTGAAACAATAATTCTTCATGGACAATGAAGAAAACATCACGAAAACCGACTCTCGCATGGGATGGTGAGTCCCAAAAGTGTTCCCCATTTCCCTATTAGGGGAATTGGTTTTGTACCAGATCGTAGCATTTTTATTGTTATCCTGCTTTGGTCTTAGTATTCTGTTTTGAAACAATAATTCTTCATGGACAATGAAGAAAACATCACGAAAACCGACTCTCGCATGGGATGGTGAGTCCCAAAAGTGTTCTCCATTTCCCTATTAGGGGAATCGGTTTTTGGGGTGTTTTTTTTATTGTCTGTGTAGACCTACTGATTTTGTATTTGTCGCCTTTTCATTACTTTCACTAATTGAATTTTATTGTCTGCCATTCTATTTCATTTTTTTTTGTACATTTCTTGTGTCTTTAAATGTTTGTTCTATCTTATATTGAAAGTTTTGATTGTCAAGAAATGATCGTGGTTGAGTTCTTGATTCATCTATTATCTGATTATGTTTATGGAGTTTGATATATTTATTGTGGTGAGTCTGCTAATCCTCTTATTTTTTGTGACTGCAGGCTACTTTTGATTGCCTCCAGAAGACATACGGTTTCTTGACTCCAGATTTCTGGAAGGAAACTCGCTTTACTAAATCACCTTTCCAAGAGTACACTGACCTGTTGGCAAAGCCCACGAAAGCTATCACTCTTGAAGAAGTTGAGGCTTAATTGGTCTCAAGATGAGAGAATTAAGGATAGTCAGTCTTTAGCTTACTTTTTGGATTACTTGTCATCTCGTTTTGTTTTACTTAAATGGTGTTGCTGGATATACAGATTTTGGAAACTAAAAGCTGAGAACTGCCTTGGATGTAGTTTTTAAATATGATATTTGTTTAATTCTCTTTACCTTTTCGCCGTCCCCTGTTTGTTGAATGATTTTGTTTTTGTTTGTTTTCAGTCCACAGTTCTCTGACCTTGCATGTTTTTTCGCTCATAGTCCATAAAATTCTCAATGTGGAACAGTGCAGAAGAATTATAAGCCTAAATCTTTTCTTCATTTTTTTTTTTGCTAAGAAAAAACAACAGAACTACACAAGAAGGGGGAGAGACTAGCCACCAGCTAGTACAAGATTGGTTTTAGCAAACTTAGTTAAATTATCCTAGTTTAATTGGGGGTTTGTAGAATTAATAGGGGCTGGGAAAAGATAAAATAAGGTTAAATAAGGTTATCTAGTAGTAATATCTTTTCGTCTTAGTCATATATTTTTATAAATGATTAAACGATCTTTGTTTTAATTATTTTTAATAAATAATGTTAATTTTGGATCTCAGTCTCGTCGGGTCCGGAATTTTAACACCTTAATAACGATATCTCGGGGAGATTATCGGTGAAATCTCAGAATAGTTTCTAAATTTTATACACTTATAAATGTTAGAGCTATTGTAAATATAATATATAAATAGAATTTTTTTTAAAAATAAATAAATAAATCAATTACAAAAAAAAACTTCAATACAGAAAACAGATTAAAACTATATACAAACTTCAGTATCTATTTTATACACAAAACATGGACAAGTAAATACATGTCAAGTTCACACCTATTGGCTTCTAAAGTTTGAACGCACTTGTTCCTTTTTCTCTCTTCTACTTACTACTGCAATTAGGAGGTTTAATAACATTTATGTTGGTTGGTATGTGTTTTCAAGGATTAGATGATTATGCTATATTAAACAACAAATATCTAAACTGTACAATTCAACATTGCTGAAAATGTGTTGCACAAGTGAATACCTATTCCTAAACAACATTGACATGATTTATAACACATGGATGTGATTTTATACCGGCAGCAGTTAGTTGCGCAGATTATGTTGCAGATAGGTGGTTCAACATTAGGTATACACAAGCATTAAACTATTCATACGTGTAAAAAAAATCATTAGCTTAGTAAAATATTCTTCTACTTCATAAATAGCTATTAGACAAAAAAAACATTAAACATAATTTTTTTTTAAGACAAACAGGTGATGACCATGCTCATGGTTCAATTACAGAATAATAACAGTAACCTGTTGTAAAGCAACTGACGACTTCGATTACAATTAGTAACGATCCAGTACATAAAATGTTAGGTGATTGAAAAACAAAAAAAAAAAATGACAGAAAACTAACGCACAAACTAAAATTCATGACAGGCAAGAAAAATACCTACACATAATGTTCATTGTAAACAATGAGCAATTTCAGAAAAAGAATTATGTTAATCTGACTAGTGTGAATCAGTGGTTTCTAAAGTTTGTTGTCATCAACATACAATTCCAAACTCATCAAAGATACTTAAAAAGCGATTGAATTGGAAACCAAAACCAAGCATTACAACTTCCACTACCCAGATCAAAGATGTGGGAAACTTCGATAAACAAAACCCCCTGATCAAAAATGAAATATCAAATGCGATAGAACTTTATGAAGACCCGTTGCTCTAAAACCTTAAATAAACAAAATTCATGATCAAAATCTCATTAAAATCCAAAAATTATAATTAAATTAAAACCAGAACTTTACCTGATGATCTTGATGAAGGTATAGAGCTATGTGGAAATCGGTCTTGATCTACTAATTTCTGTCAATCTTGATCTACTTATTTCCTCAATCGGTTTCTCGAGAATCAATCGAAACCCTACTTGTTTGATGAACAGGAGAAGATTAAAAGCATTCTGAAAAACTGAAATAGGAAAAGTAAAGAAGATGGAGAGAATCAATCGAGAGATAAAGAGGTTTTTGGACCGTTGGATTCTTCAATCAATCTGAAACCGTTAGATTAAAATAGTAAACACCCATTTTACCCTAGATTCGGTGACTCAGCTCGGTCGAGATACGGGCGAATCAGCCGATATTCGCGTTCAAATATCGTTCGACGAAATCTCAAAAAATCGTCAAGGTCATGAGGCGATACCGCGAAAAGCGTTGTTATCTCGGCCTTAACGGCCGAGATTGACCGTATTGGTCCTAATATATGATTAACTTTGATAATTAATTAGAATAGATTAATTATATAAATTATGGTTATGATTAAAATTTGAGTTTTTTTTTCTTTTTACGAGTGAAGGGTCTTTTGGAGGGAAAAAAAATTAAAAACTAGGATTTGAGAAATGAGTGATTCCAATGCTCAAAATCGATTGGTAACTACTAATATGTATTGAATAGTCGATTTTTTAATTAAAACCGTCGAATAATTATGGGGCAAGGGTCGTCATGTTCATGAGGTTACTACCATGACGATTCTTCAAAGGTCGTCATGGTCTTAACATCCAACAATGACGACACTTACCTGAAACTTTACCATACTATGAAAAATCGCCATGGTCAAAAATAAAACCATGACGACCCTAAATATACTCTTTGTATTCAGTGAAAATAATCATTAAGAATTTCAGAATCGTCATGGTTTAAGGTGAAAATCGATGCGACCCTAACAACGTCTTCAGTGAAAATTAACAATAAGGATCGTCTTGGTCTTAACATCCAACAATGATGACCCTTACCTGCAACTTTACCATGCTATGAAAAATCGTCATGGTCAGAAATAAACCATGACCACCCTAACTATACTCTTCATCTTCAGTGAAAATAACCCTTCAAGATCGTCATGGTTTAAGGTGAAAACCGATGCAACCATAATAGACTCTTCGTCTTCAGTGAAAATTAACAATAAGGATCATCATGGTCGAAACTCAAAGACCATGACGATTTTTCATACATTTAACATTCATATGAAAAGTCGTCATGGTTTAAGGTTTGCAACCATAACTAATATTAATTGATTTTGATTTATTTATTTTTTGGAGGAAATGGGAACGTTATGTTTTAGAATAGAGAAGAGGGTGAATGATTTTGGGTTTTTATTTTAGAATAGAATGGAAGCTTGTGGAATTAAGTATAATAGGATTTTAGGATTAGTTATTAGGGAAGGGTAAACTAGTATTTACACCATCTTTTGGAACCCCCCCATAATTAATGGCGTGGAAATAAATTTGCTAAAGCGCCATATTAATTCTACAAACTCCGAATTAAGCCAGGTAAATTATGCGCAACAAAGTTGGCATTTTTCCTAACGTATTTGAACTCGACTCTGGAGATCTTCTTTATCAAATTTATGATTTGTAAGATTTGAGTTCTAATCCTCCACATTGCTCCAATGGATTTTAGACGTCTTCTGGTTGAGAATGTTGACGATGATTTGCACATCCCCTTCAATGATAACATGGTTGAACTCTTTTTTGATTCCTAGATGCAAAGCTAAAACAAATTCCCTGGCCTCTGCTTTAATTGGTAGTTGTTGCACCCAAATCAAAGGCTCCATCCACATTAGTTTTGATGATAATTTCCTCAGGAGGAATCCATCTATTAATTCGAATAGGTTGCTGCATCATATTTGGTGTAGCGGCAGTATCTTCAGAACTCATATTAATATCCATTAACTGGTTGTAGATGTTGTACCAATACAAAGCATTTCTGATTATATTACTAACTTCAGGTTTGGCCTTGTTGAAACTGGCATCATTTTTTGCATTCCAAATAGCCCAAAATAGACAAGCTTCACATTTGAAGGACTCAAAGTCGCTCCCTTCTTCTAACCAATCCTTAATACAAATTTTTAGAGTAAGATTGAGATTGAGATCTAACCTGAAGTTTAATGGAGAGGAGAAAAACACAACTTTGGCTATAGGGCAGAATAGAAATAAATACCAACCCAGATGCATTTCTTTTGACTTCTAATCCCAAGAAGTAATGAAGATTGCCTAAGTCCTTAACAGGAAATTGCTTACCAAGATAAGAGATAACATCTGAGCAGTGAGAAGAAAAATTGCCTGTGAGGATGATATCATCCACATATACAAGAACAATAGTTAAAACATCGCCTACCCTTTGAACAAAAAGAGAAGTGTCAGCAGAAGAGGCAATGAAACCCAAAGAGAGGAGAGCAACATGTTGTTGGAGAAAAACGACTTAAAATGTATTTTTTTCTTGGTGGGAATGGACCTTAGGACCTAGAAGTCACTAAGGTACACTAGCTCATTTTTCACTATTGTGAATGAAGAACCTTTAGTCCCACATTGGAGAGACTAGAGATCAGTTCTCCCTTTATTACCATAAAAATACAACTAAGGGAGGGCTCTTAGGGTTTAGAAGCTTTTGTGATTAGGGGAGGACTAAGGCAATGGTCTAGTTGAAGTAAGCATACTTTTCACAAATGTACGGTGCTTCGCATCGAAGCACGCACGCTTGCAGCTGTGGCTTGCGTGCTTGCGGATTGAGTATGCTTGCGGGTGCGTGCGTAGCTAAGGTTGCGGGCCAACCAAAACTTACGTTTTTAAAACATAAATGTTTTCATTAAATTTTATTTTAAATGTGGGGGCGTATGACCCGGCGAGAATAACTCTTGTCATAAAAAAAATACGTTTTGACTGTTTTATTACCATTTCAACATAATTTTGTGATTAATTATAAATTTTATTCTCATTTTTTAACGCATTGATTTCTCTCCATCTTTTGGCTATAACAGAAAAACGAGTTTATCATTTCAACTTACACCAGAGCAGACTACTATCCCTAGCTTTTTTCACCTCTTCTTGCTTTGTTTTGCGCAATTGATTGTTTATTTCCCTTCTATCTATCTTGCTATTAATTTCTAGAGGGTGATTTGTATTGTGCTAATTCAAATCATAACGGGCAGTTCTATCCTGGATACATCTTCTCTATTGGGGTATAATATCTCTCATTATTGAGGAGTACCCGAGAACTATTGTGTTAAGGACAATTTGATGAGCCTATGGCTTTCTCCTAGAGTGTGCATCAACATCAGAGTGTATTTATAACAATTTTATCTGTTAATGTTTTTCCATTGTTGCAGATCCAACTCATATAACTTTGCATACCAAGCTCTAGGAGATTGCTTAAGTCTTAGAGGGACTTGTGAAGCTTATAAACATAGTCGGGATGCACATGATAAATAAAACCTGGAGGATGGGACATGTAAACTTCCTCTTGCAGATCACCATACAGAAATACATTGTTGATATCAAGTTGAAGTGAACAACTAATGAAAGAATGACTCTAATGGTAGTGGGCTTAGCAATGGGGCTGAAAGTTTCGTTGAAATCCAAGCCATCTTTTTGGTGAAAGCCTTTGGAAACAAGTCTTGCCTTATATCTATCAATGGATACATCTGAATTTTGCTTGATTCTAAATACCCACTTACAGCCAACAACAATGTGAGCGGAATCAGAATGAACCAAAGACCAAGTACCATTAGATTGAAGTGTATTATATTCATTTGTCAAAGCAATTTACCATTTAGAATGTTTAAAATATTTTTTAAAACTAGAAGGAGTTAAATAAAAAGATGCACTTAAGTAAGCTTTTGGCAAAGGATGAACAGTAGCAAAGTAAGACTTTGGTTTAAAAATACTAAATTTGCCTCTAGTTTGCATAATATTATCATTAACAATATTTGAAGGTGGAAAATTGACTAAAGTGGTAGATGGAGCAGGTGTAAATATAGTTTCAGATACACAAGGACTAGACTTATCTTAATCAAAAGAGTGAGAAGGAATAGAACTAGAATCAGAAACTGATTGGTTGAGTATAGATGTGTATAGGAACTGAGTTTCATTGAAAGTAACATGTCTTGATACAAACACTTTGCCATATTTGGGTTCTAAGCATTTGTACCCTTTTTTCTTTGCACTATAGCCCAAGAAAACACAATGATCACTTCTAGGAGCAAGTTTATTAGAAGCATATGGTTTTAGCCAAGGAAAACAGATGCAACTCTAAGCATAGAATAGTCAGGCTCCTTATGAAATAATTTTTGAAAATGAGAGACAAAGCCAATTGATTTAGTTGGCAGTCTATTTATCACATAGTTAGCTGTAAGAAATGAATCCAACCCAAAAGGATTCATGCAACTTAACATGAATGAGAAAAGTTCTTCCAATATAAACAATATGCATAAGCTTAGCTTCAGCTGTACCATTTTGTTCACTAGTGTGGGGAAGTAGTTTCATGTATGATACCATGAAGGGTAGTGAAAGAAGCAAGCTCGGAGTTAATTAACTCTCCACCACCATCAGTTCTAATGGCGATAATTTTAGAATGTAAAACATTTTCCATTTTTTTTATGAATGCAATAAAGACTATTTTAAAATCATATTTATTGGACAAAGGAAACAACCATCAAATTTTTAAATAGTCATCAATAATGTTGACATAGTACATATAACCACTATTAGAAATAACAGGTGAAGGACCCCATAAGTCCATATGTACAAGTTCTAAAGGTGTAAAACTTGAACTAGATGATAAAGAAAAAGGAAGCTTATGTGATCTACCTAGCTGACAACACTCACAAAATAGAGGTGTTTTTATTATATGAGGAATTGAAAGAGACCGACAAACTTTTTGTAGTGTCTTAAATGATGGATGAGCTAATCTATGATGCCAAATAACTGGAGAAATGGAGACAGTGTGGAGAACTTTACCAGCAAATGGAAAATGAATAGGATATAGTCCATGCCTATGTGGTCCCTGCAGCAGAATCTTCCCAGTATGAAGATCCTGCACAATATAACTAGCAGAAGAAAATGTAATTGTGCACTGATTATCTAGAGTGAACTTATGAACTGATAAAAGATTGGAAGAATCCTTAGGAACATGAAGTATATTTTGAAGAGTAAACGACTTATGAGGTGTAGAAATGACAGAAGAACCAGTAGAAGAGATGGACATACCTTCACCATTAGCAGTTTGAATGTAGTCATATCCATCATAGGCAATGTAGTCCTCAATAGGAGTGGCTTCAGATTTAATATGATGACTTGCACCACTATCAGCATACCAGGGATTCTCACCAAAAATACTTGCAGCAACCAGCATATCATGAAGATTCTGAGGATGATGTCTACCTTGATAAGCAAATTTTAGCCTGTTGGAGCATTCACTAGCAAGATGACTAACTTGATTGCATATGTGACATGTAGATTTGTCACTAGAGGACAACTTAACACCAAATGGTGGTGGTGGTGGGACTAAAGTGAGTGTAGGTGGCCTTGATGAGTATGAATGTGAATAACCTTCTTTGAAATTAGGGTTGAAAGGTCTTCTACCTCTGTAGTTAAAGCTATGACCACCTCGCATATTTGGATTATAAGCTCTATACTGAATAAAAGCAAAAGATGATGGTCTAAATCTTGAATAGAAAGCTTTATTTTCAGTTTCAACAATAACAGATTTAGATCTGATTGTATGACAACTTCTTCATCAAAGGTAACTGGTGGACTTCTGGTACGCATAGATGTAGCAAATGGGATATAATCAGAAGATAAACCAGATAAGATTGTAACAACAAGTTCTGTACCACTAACAATAGATCCAACAACAACAAGATCATTAGATGTCTTCTTGATTTCATTTAAGTAAGTAGTGATAGAATCATTACCTAATTTAATAGATCTGAGTTTAGTGCTCAGTTGTTGCATGAGTAGCAGATACCTAAGAGAAGCGATATTCAACATCTTCTCATAATTGGCAAGATGATTCATCTCATGTGAAGTAAGGAATAACTGATTCAGACATAGTTAAATTGAGCCAATAAACAATTGTTGAATCTTCGTCATTTCAAGTAGTGTACGCAGAATTAACAATGTTGTTATTGGTGTTGTGACGATTTGTAAACTCATCTGGATAAGGACACGCACCAGTGATATAGTCAATAGCTCTATAGTTTCTTAACAGAGTAAGAACAAGAGATTTCCATGTGAGATAATTCTCATCTTTGAATTTGATTGGAATGATATTAATGAGTTGATTTAGTGAAACTTTTGAGATGGATTTGAATTCAGTCATTATAGAAGATAAAAAATGTTTGAATTTGAGAAAAATTGAAAGTAATTAATTGATGTAAAAGAAAAAATTAAGAGGACTGAATGAAATTTGAAATTTTCATTAATGGAGAAGAAAAAACCGGATCGAGAGGTTAGCTCTGATACCAAGCTAACATCAATCAATTACAAATGACAAGAGTTATTCTCTCACACAAAACACACACAGACAGAGTCAGGTTATATAGGAACTTGAAGCTAACAAACAACTGACAAAATCCAAAAGGACTAATACAAAAATGACACGAGTACAAGGAAGAATAAAAACAGTGTAAAAGAAGTGTGCGAGGACTTTATTCAATATCCTGAGCATTGTTACATAACCTGCAGTCTTGATTAATACCAGAGATGAATTTTCCCATGTTGAACATAATAGGGAAACCATTATGAAGAATTCTCCACATGAATATTTGGATCTTTGGAGGAATATCTTTTATATTCCAATTTCTTTTTTCCAGTTGATGTCCTCCTCATGAGAATTTGAAGTAGAAGCTTGGTCGTTCTTTAGCATTTTCTGAAAGGACTTGGCAGAAAAATCTCCATTGGGGTGCTCAGTCCAGATAAGAGTATCAAGTCAACAATGTTTTATTCTTCTTTATCCACGTAGATGTTTAGAATCTGTTCAGCAGTATGAGGGGGAATAGTTCTTGAGTTTTGCACGAAAAGATCACTAACCATTTTGATGTCATACCTAGGAGAAGCCTCATTCTGAATGAAATGACTAGAGCCATGGATCTTTCCAGATTTCAATTTTTAAACCATCCCCTAGTATCCAGCAGCATCCTTTCCGCATCTCTTCTCTACAACTTAACATAGCATTCCAAATAGAAGAGGCTTTAACCTGTCTCTTGCATTCCCAGAAAGAATTTTGTCTCAGGTACTTTGCTTTCATAAGTTACACTTAAGAATCTCCAGATGTTTTTTCCAATTACCGCTTTGTTTAGATTCTCCAAAGATCTAAAGCCCAGACCTCCTAAAGCCTTTTCCTCTCCAAATTTCTCCCATTTAATTGTTGGAATTTTGCAACAATGAACTGCAGCGTTAGATGTATCAAAATAATATATAAAGAACTGAATTGAAAATAAATCTACCACGGATAACTACGAGGGCAGAATTACAGGTTCAACAAGTTGTCCTTAACACATTAGTTCGTGGGTACACTCGAGAAGAGCAATGCTAAACGCCAACGTGCGAAGATGTGTCCAAGATAAGACTGCCCGATATAGCTTGTATTAGCACAATACAAACTACCCACTCTTAAACTTAGCAACAGGGAAGGAAGTGAAATAAACAATCAAAAGCGTAAAACAAAGCGAGAAGATGGTGAAAAGAAGACAGGATAGTAGCCGCTTCTAGGATGAATTTTAACTCTGAAAACGTTTTGTATTTATAGGAAAAAAGATATTTATCATTTGGATTCATTTTTTTAACACCTAGAAGATCTGTAACCTCATTTTGCTTCTTCATAGACACATCTTTGCTGAAGAACACTGAAGATTAGCCTGTTGTCCGCTCCATTTAGCATAGTGTTGAGGATGTTTTGAAGAGAATCAATTGCCTGCTCACTAGAGGTGCCCACCTATTTAGCTTGTACCCACTGTATAGGTTACAATTTTCCATGTTTCTCCTAAGCCAAGCCAAAACAAGCCTTGAGAGCATAGGATGAATAGATGAGGAGAGAGAGGGCATTCTTATCTAAGCCCTCTCTCACTTTTGAAAAAACCCTCAGCAGTACCATTTACAATTATAGAAAAGGAAGCACCAGTGATACATTGCATAATTAAATCATGACTTTTCCCTATAATGCCCAACATTTTATGACAATGGCTAAGAAGTCTCCAACACACTCTATCATAAGCTTTAAAACCCTGTGTTTCTGCATAAAAGAATCTCTTGGAGTTAAGGTCTTGAACCTCCCAACCAGGGTTGGGTTAGCAGCAAGCAAATATGGCACTACCAGAGTGGGTCGAATTAGCAGCAAGCAAATATGGCCCTTGTTTGAGATGGAGGTGGATTTGTAGGCGTATCCATTGGTGTCTTGGTGATAAAGGTGGATTTGCAGGCGGTTCCAGTGGCCGTAGAGGCGGTGTACTGGCGGTGGTAAAGGTGGATTTGCATGCGGTTCCAGGGGCCGTGGATGCGTATTACTGGCAGCAATTTGTTGGTAGTTTCGGCGGCTGTTGGTTATTGCCGGTTTGGCTTTCGTCAGTAACGATAATTTATAATGGAAGTTGGCTAAATTCGAATCCAAATTTAATTTGTAAAGATAAGAGATGTAAATATCTCAAACTTGCATTTGGAAGGGAATGACACCATCTTTCTTCTATATACACTCCGCCTTCTTTCTTTGCATCTGGTCTCTCTTTTGCTGAGACGGAACAATCTGCTCATTTTTCCTTGTTCAAATAAGGTGAAAAATATTCACATTGATTGACCACTGAAGCAATTAATACAGGGTTATAGACTGTAGTGTTCTCGGACCTTCTTCTCAAATCCCTCGAAATCTGACACCTTATATAAAAGATCTATTTAATACATGATGGGGGAAAAAACCTAACTCTAAACCCATTAGTGCTTCTCAGGGAAAACATCATCTTCACTGTACTCTTGTGCCAGCATTTCTACAATAGCTTCAGCAACTTTAAACGCTCTTCATGTTCTGGATCCAACTTTGGTGGTGTGTAAGTTCCGCCTAGATCCTCAACCACATATTCCTGAAAGTGTTTATGGGAAACAAGATACTTCATGTCAAAATCCATCACAAGATGGACAGATTTAAAAACACATAAAGTTACAAAGAAAGTTAGATCGAGTAATGACTTTGAAGGCGATAAACAAAAGGATTCCACTGAAAAGTATTTACCTTAGTCAGCTCCATTTTTGTTAAGATGTGATAGTGTCTCTGCCAAATCCTTTGCACGGCCATGGAAGCAGCAAGCAAACCATATGCAATGCCAAGGATGGCGAATATGACAACAAAGATAATAACAAGAGCAAAGCATGCTTCCATAGATGCTGGGAAGCAGTCTAAGATGCCCCACCCATAGCAGCAATTTCGACAGCCAGCCAAGCATGGGTCATTATTGTTGAAGGAGGAGCAGTGTATTATCAGTCCAACAAATCCAAGTATAACAAAGAAAGCCAACACGCCTGTGAATTCAGATATCTAAGATCAATTGGTGCAGCAAATCAACTATTTAGAGATGATTGACAACCATATAAAGGAGGTTGTCAGAGTGAACTACAAGAGTGTGTTTAAAGTAGAACATATATTCTGAGATGAAAGAGAGAATTCATCGTAAGACTGACCTATACAGTAGTAGAATGGAATTGGATGCTTTGAAAGTATACGGTCCCATCCATCACTAAATGAATTCCTGAAGCTCCCATTCGTATCCAGCAAGTATGCAAAGCCACCCATCACACAAATTGCCTGCAAAAATGCTTCAGTTATTTACCATTATTTGACTTCCCCAAGGATTTATGAACTCATAAAGAAAAAAAACTGATGAATTTGGGGAACAAAATAAACAGATCCCATGATTTGTAGGGAAGTTTTTGGTGACACTTAAACTATCATTTTTCTATGAACAACCACATTTGGATCACATGATTAATTAACAAAACATTATAGGGAATATAAGTTGATTTTGCCAATCTAGTCAGTGTGGGGTTCTTTTGGGCATTTGTGATTGAGTAGTGAAAAGCCTCTGGTTTTTGCTTCAATACCGTGAGTCTGTTGATTTCCCTACGCCCCTTTCCCGCATCACACGATTCTTCAGTTACCAGGCAAAAAGTAATAGTTGATTAGATAGTACATATTTCTGTTTTCGCATTATCTAAACAACTAGACCTTTAAAGGTTTTCTCATACTGGCCATATACTAATGAGCTCCCACATTTGTAATCGTGAAAGTAGTTAGGAACTTAGGACAATAAAAGCAAACTAATTTCTTTTGCTCAATATTCACCAAACACAAAGGTATAAGTTTTCCTCCACATCCTTCTAGACCCTCCATGAAATGCAATTCATCCCAAATCTAATCTGCCTATACGAAACTCTTATCTGTAAATAAGGTTTTCACTTCAAAAAATGATAAACGAAAATGACCTACAGTTTGTACAGCCAAGAAGGAACATCCCTAGCAACAAAAATTCTGAATTTAATTTTACGCCAACAATAATCCACTATGAACTTCTTTTGCCAATCTAGTCTGTGCTAGTTTTTTTTTGGCCATTTGTGATTGATTTAACGAAAAGGCTCTGGTTTTGGCTTTGGTTTAATGTTGCTTCATTGCCTTAAGTATGTTAACTTTCCTACATTCCTTTCCCGCATCACATGATTCTTCACTTACCAGGCAAAAAATAATGGTCGACTAAATAGTACATATTTCCCTATTTGCATTATCTGCAGGACTAGACCTTTTAAGGCTTTCTCATACTGGCCAAATACTAATAACCTAACACAATTTTTCTCAGTATCCACTAAACAAATAGATACAAGTTCTTCTCCACATCCTTCTGGACCCTCCATGAAATGGAGTTCATCCCAAAATCAAATCTGCCTATTAGCTTATATACTTGTGGGAATACCATATGATTACTCTTATCTGTAGGCAAGGTTTTCACTTCAAAAAATGAAATACGAAAAAGGACTTACAGTTTGTACAGCCAAGAAGACAAGTAGAACATCCCTAGCAACAAAAATTCTGAACTTAATTTTACGCCAAGAGTAATCCTCTAGCAATTCCACTCGAAGATGAAATCGTGCCTTACAAGTAGTACAGTGTGAGAATGCAAATCCTTCCTACGAAATCAAAAACATTTCAGCATTTACATTAATCCAAACAAAAATATTTCCAAAAATCATTTAAAAAGACAAATAATAACATTTCGTTTACCTTAACTGATCGCCAGTGATCAAGACAACCTCGATGAACAAACTGTTGTGTGCCTTTACACATACATGGAGATATCAAATCCTCACCTAAACATCAAGAAAAAGTGTCAATAAGATACTTATAGCCACGAAAATTTAAAATTACTTGATGATATTAAAAAAGTACCTGGTTCTCCATCATATTCAAGGCAAATGCGACAACAGATAGCTGAATTATCTTCAATATCTTCTTCCTTATTATTATCATGTCCATCATCATCATCTTTAATCTCTGAATTTGATTGTTGGTTGTGGTTTTCAAGTAAAGGATGAGAATCACTTAACTGATCTTCTCGATCTCTTTCTATTTGTTCTAATTCAACTTCCCCCATTGAAATTAATTCAATCAACTAAAAAATCTCCCAAAGAAGACTAAATAGAAGTAGAACCCTAGAAAATTCTCGATGAGGAAGAATCAACGAGAAAAAAAAGGATATGTGGATTTTATTAGTAGTATTAATTTTTAAGTGTTATAGAGAGTACATAGCACGTTGTGCTATGCGTGTTAAACACCGTTGGATTTATCTGCGAGTGCAACAACACGTAATTCGACAAACAAGATTCTCTTGGAAATTTATGTGGGGGAACATCTTTTTGAATAAAGTCAGAGAGGTGTGCAAGGAAATTATTTAAGGGTGTACTAGTACAATGGGACAGGCCGGGCAGCCCAGTCTACTTATTTTGTCGAACCTAGTAGGTTAAATTAGGTTAGGCTAGACTGGATCATTCAATACCTAGGAATTTTTCGGACAAGGATGGAGCGGATAATATCGAATAGTTTATAGGGACCTTTTCGTTGCTATATGATAGTAGGAGTATTAGGGTTGTTAATGGGCTCTGGTCCTTCCGGGTACCACTGGATCCAGACCCCACTTATAAAGTCGGGTCCGGTTCCTAAAATTTATGGGTCGGTTCTTAATTTAGTGGACCCCGGATCATACCTGATTAAAAACCTAAATACCCGTCGGGTCCGGGTATTTAACGGGTCTTCTAAAATCAACTATAATTTTTTTAAAATTTTAATATCGGTTTGAAACGAATAATTTTTCATATAAAGTTATTATTACATGTATGTAAATGTTCTAATTAAAGATTAAATCTAAGAAAAAAAATCCAAACAAAACTAGATGAAGTCTTTAAATTTTAGGTAAAATTAACAAACAAATGATAAATATTTAGGTACTCGATACCCGCGGGTATCCATTGGATAATACCCGTTAGGACCTGTTAAAAGTTCTGGTCTAATCGAGTAATATCCGTGAGGTCCTAAGTTGCTAATGTGTTCAATTTTAGGACCTGAATCCGTACCCAACTTACCCTGTTCTGATTTCGGATAATGGGTACTCATTAACTGGAGTATACACTGGACGGTAGATTTAAAGTCATACTCCCCCACTACAGAGAAGGTAGGAATCAAACCCGTAATTGCCAAAACAAATTCTTATTTAAAGAGTTTGGGTGTAGTGCAGAGACCACCATCCCATTCCTCAACAAAAAAAAAGTTCCTTGAGTTAAAAATATTACTTAAATGATTGTCTACCGCTTGAGTAAAACCGACAATAATTAAGATTTTCGAGATTCATTTCTAACTTAAGTAAAACTCAAAGGAGGTAGGGGTTTGGGAGTAGTAACTTTTTTTTCTGGGCTAACTAATTCAATGCGGACAAATTACTACTCCCCCTAACCCTTGGACTGATAAGGGGCAAGACCTAAAATAAACAAGAAGTCCTTGGTTACTGAGTTAAGTACTTTTTATGAGCCCACCTTGCATATCGAAGACTTTTGTTGTAAGAACATTTTTTTAAAAACCAAACTTCATTAAAACTAGAAGTTTCCAATTATTAGACGACCATCCAAGTTGTTTAGTCCAAAAGGTGGCATCAAGTTTTCCATCATTATAAAAAATAATAAAAATAACTAGGATTTAACTAAGAGTAAATATAAATACAATACATAGCAATAATAATCTAGATAATCAATATCATCTGATGGAATCACAACAATAAAACCTCTATATATCAACACATATCGAAACAACAACCGTTATATAAACAACCCATGAGATAAACTATCTAGATAAGCAGATTAATAAACTTTAGGGAAATAATGTTAACCCAAGAAAGATCCCCGACCCTCCTAAAAGACCTCATTTACATAAAATTTAAGCCGCTCAGAATCAATCTAATCTTCTCAGCATAAAATTGTAAATTTGTAACCTTTCCAAGTCACAAACACGATTATTTTTTTTAATGTAAAGGTCTAAAGACCCATTTTGTTATATCAATAACAAAGAGGAATGCAGGGAGAGAAAATTGTAGTTAACACAATAAATTCTCAGCATACACGCTCTATCTAGTCACACAACAACCCCAATTACTTTTTCTTCTTTTTTCTTAAGGTCTTTTAAATGATACGAATACCACAAAAGTCTACATTAAACCTTAACCGCATAATTCAAATCAG
Organism: Papaver californicum; assembly: GCA_023531435.1. Taxonomy (NCBI): domain Eukaryota; kingdom Viridiplantae; phylum Streptophyta; class Magnoliopsida; order Ranunculales; family Papaveraceae; genus Papaver; species Papaver californicum. The sequence continues at coordinate 60,615 of JAJJMC010012579.1, forward strand.
ACGAACCTGAATTGTGTTTTTTTCCCAATAATTTGATACTGATAATGTTAGGGACATTAGAAAGATCGGAATTCCTATAAGAGGTAAGGATCACTAAGTTTTTGGAAAAGTGTTACTATCATTTTTTCATTTTAACCTAAAAATATGCCAAATTAAAAAAGTGATAGTAACTCTTTTCCAGAAACGGAAGGAGTAGTATTTTTTTGTGAAATCTGCTTACAAAACTGTTCTTGATGCAGCTAACAATATTAGTGTTGTGGATGGTCATGTAAATTTCCGTTAGAAGAAGTTCTGGAAGGCTAAGTTGCCTCCTAAAATTCCTCACTTCCTTTGGAAATGTGTGCATCAGTGTCTGCCTGTTAGGGAAAGGATTGCCATACTTGTCCATAATATAGATGTTCTTTGTCCTTTATGTAATAGTGAAAATGAATCTTTAAGTCATATGTTCATGGATTGGCCTGTTTCTAGACAAGTTTGGAATTATTTGGATACTAACTTTGCAGGAATGTACAATGGGAATGAATTTATAACTGGTTCAATTCTGGGAATAATAGCAGAGATAATTTGATCATTTTTGTAGGTTATGTTTTATGGCCTCCATGGAAGAAGATATGTGCTATCATAATTAAGAATGTGAATATGCGAGTGGAGGTGCCAGTGAATCATATTAGAAAGGAAATGTTGGATTGGATTGAGAATATTAGGATATTTGTTAGGCACTATGGTGCAGTTCCAGCTGTTGTTAATGTACCTTGGAAAACTCCACCAGCTAGTTTTAATAAGATCAATTTTGATGAATTTTAAGGAAACTCATGTTATGGGATCAGGCCTAATAATGATGAAACTTTCCAAGGATCTTGGTGTATCCCTGCAGTAGTTGAAGATGGGGAACAAATAATCCTATCATTAAAGATTGTTTTTTACTTTTGAAAACCTTTTATAAAGCCAGTTCATATGCACCTCTCAAAACATCAAATTTGAGAGAAAATATCCACTATGCACTAGCAAATTTCAAATTGATTTCTCAAATGTTCTTGTTTGAGTAAATGAACAACACGTCAAAGTCTTGGTCGAGTGACAAAGACTTGGTCGCTAGAAAAAGAGTAAGTCGCTAGCGACTAAGTCTTTCTCGCCAACAGCTAACTACTTCTCGCCTATAAATTCACCATTTTCAATCAAGTTTTTATACCAAATTTTTGCCCAAATTTTTTCCTACTTTCTACTCTAAATTAGTAGAACGTTGGTGGAAGACTACAAATACGTTCTCTATTTCAGAGATTTAAAATGGCTGCCAGAGTTCGTGCTCCAAAATATACTCAAGAAGAGGATTTAGCTCTTTCTACAACATATGTTTCTCATAGCAGAGGAAATGTTCATACTGGCCAACTCATGCCGCACACGTCTTTTTAGCAAAACATTTTCACTATATTCGTTGCAGAAACGGGGAACCCGAGAAACCTAGATGCTCATGGGTTGCTTGCTCGTTTTCAATCAATTAGTCGTTCAGCCACGCGATTCCTTGCTCAGACAAAGGTAATTGATCGAGAAAGATTTAAAAAGGTGTAACTGACGATGAAGTGATCCAATTATCTCTAGATGTATGACAGGAAACTGACGACAAACCTTTTCTGTATGAAGCTTGTTTCAACATCCTTAGAGATCTTCACAAATTCGACTCTTTTATGTAATGATGTGGTTTCTTTTTAATCTTATATAGTTTGTTCTAAGAAGAGACGTTGTTAATATTTAATTGAATATGAAATAAAATTAGTAATTTTTTTTATAGATAAGTTCTTATTAAATAAATATTTAATTGGGCCGCTTCTTGGTTGATCTTTTTTGTTTCTTTTAGCTCTTAAAATTTGACTCATTGTGTCAGTAAATATTATTTTTTTACTCTAGATAATTTTGATGTTTTAGATGTAAAATTGAGAAGGAGATGGGAAATTATATAGAGAGCTCGGTCGTGGGCGATGACCACTATGCCGAGCGACATAGTTTTCATCGCCAGCGACCAACACTTGATCGCTAGCGAACAACACTATGTCGCTCGACATAGTTCTCATCGATTATAGTTCTTCCCATAGTGGCGCACCCTGTTTGTCTAGCCACCTGACTAGATAAACAAAGCCGTTTGAAAAGGTACACAGAAACTGGCCTAAATATTTTTTTTTTCTCATGTTCCTAAAGAAACTAACATTGTATCAAATAAATTAGTTAAGGAAGCTAGTATTAGGCATTTGCCTGTTTTTTATGAGTATGTTGCTCCTAATCGGTTAAAATCTCTCATTGCAGAGAAGTTTATTGTAAACTATGTTTAGTTTCAATCAAATTATCTTTCATATTAAAAAGAAAGAAGAAAAAAGGTTTTAGTTTCTCTCTCAGAACTCTCTAATCTCCACTGATTGCTGGAATTCCACATAAGAATGTAGCGATTAATAATAACGTGGTATCTAACATTTCCTTCTTTATAAATGTATCGCCCAAATGTGTCATACCCGTGGTTTTTAAGTACTGAGCCGGACTAAGAGCATCTGCAATCGTCGACTATTTTGACGATCAAAGATTGAATTTGATCGATAATCGGCGAAATGCAGCCACAGTCGTCGATCAGTTTTAGTATTTAGGGCGTCCACAATAGGACGATCAAACCCATCGATCAAAGATCAAAAAATTTGATCTTTGATCTGGGTCAAGAACAACGGTGGTTGATCAAGTGAGGGCGTAGAGTATCGTTTGGGGGTAAGCGAAGTATTAGTATATCGCTTGGATAGCCGGACGAGCCACTAAAACTTCGTCTGATACAAGCGAGGGCGTGATGTACCGCCTGTAAAATAAACATACATGCAAAATTTTGGGACCTCGCCCACTCCCGGATTTAAAATTTTGGTTTTTAAGCTTAATTTTGAGACCTCGCCCATATCCAAAACAAGGTTTTTAAATTTTGGGCGGTATCTCAGAATCTCGCTTATGTGAAGGCGACCTTCTAGGATAACGTATGGTGGAGCGGAACTTTGGTATCCCGCTTGAGCTGGCGAAATGCCAACTCTTCGCCCGTATTTTTAAGCGAGATTCTGGAGAATCGTTCGGTGACAGGCGAGGCCTTATGATTTCGCACGACTATAATTTTTCGTTGTCGATCAGCGACGAGATTTAATCTCGAACAGTGATTTTTCTCGACTAAATACTAAAACTGATCGACGAATGTGGCTGCATTTCGCCGACTATCGATCAAATTCAATCTTTGATCGTCAAATAGTCGACGATTGCAAATGCTCTTAGTCGAGAAAAATCATTGTTCGAGATTAAATCTCGTCGCTGATCGACGACGAAAATTTATAGTCGCGCGAAATCATAAGGCCTCGCCTGTCACCGAACGATTCTCCAGAATCTCGCTTAAAAATACGGGCGAAGAGTTGGCATTTCGCCAGCTCAAGCGGGATACCAAAGTTCCGCTCCACCAGACGTTATCCCAGAAGGTCGCCTTCACATAAGCGAGATTCTGAGATACCGCCCAAAATTTAAAAACCTTGTTTTGGATATGGGCGAGGTCCCAAAATTACGCTTAAAAACCAAAATTTTAAAATCCGGAAGTGGGCGAGATCCCAAAATTTCGCTTGTATGTTTATTTTACAGGCGGTACATCACGCCCTCGCTTGTATCAGACGAAGTTTTAGTGGCTCATCCGGCTATCCAAGCGATATACTAATACTTCGCTTACCCCCAAACGATACTCTACGCCCTCGCTTGATCAACCACCGCTGTTCTTGACCCGGATCAAAGATCAAATTTTTTAATTTTTGATCGATGGGTTTGATCGTCCCATTATAGACGTCCTAAGAGTCATTATTTGTAAAGCAGAAGTGGGTCCCTTATTTGTATGTTACGGGATCTATCCCGGGATATGTAGCATTTTTGTATGAAAATTAGCACACCATCGATTCATCAAAACTTTACATTACAATATGTCGCTATAAACCTATATACCAAAGATTCACACAATCTAAAGTAACCCACGAGTCGAAATCGTTTGGACACGCCAAAAGCTGTTTAACACAATTCCTAGAAAATCCCGTGAGGCTAAATCCTAAAGTCCCATGCGTCGAACGAGCGGTTGAGCCAGGGACTTCAACATCCTAGGTGTCTTTTGTAATATAGATTAATTGTTAATACTAAAAATCCAATCCCATAACGTGGATCAAATTTTTTTAGTTCATCTTAGCTGCTTAAAACATCTCTGATGGACAATAAGTTCTAAGAATATTGATGACACGTAGGATTTTAGAAACTTTTTAAAAAAATCTTCTCTGATAATTGTTGGGTAATTAAAACATGGTATGGAAGTTTGAGTTTGGAGGAGATATGGGTTTTTAGAAACTCCCATGCATACCTACGACATTAGATTTTTTTTTTAGATTTTGTGAATTAATTTCTCTACAGATAAGTGACAATTATACCCAATTTCGATGAGGTGTCAAACTAACAAATAATATTTCTCTATTCTCTTATACTACTAAGTAGTATATTGACAAGTAGGTTCGGTCTCAAGAGAGGAATTAAGCTAAAGTGTTCTTTACTAAAACAATTGTGATTTAGAGCAATTCCAGTGGGGCTTTGGAAAATCCCCCAATTTGATATGCTAGGTGGATAGGCAAACTGCTTTTCTGGCAGTGGGAAATTTTCTAAATGGCTCATTTAGAACCGATCGAGCCAACGCAAGATGATGTCGACTGACTACTAGTTGAAAACAAAAAAAGAGGTTTTTCCGGAATGTTGGATAGCCTTAATTGCATGCATTGGGTGTGATAAGGATATCCTTATGCTTGGCAAGATCAGTATAAGGGTCACTACATAAAACCAATTGTTGTGTTGGAAGCGCCGACCTCTTATGATTGATGGATATGACATGTTTTTTTTTTGTACCCTCGGATTCAAATAAAGACATCAAAATTTTACATAAATCACATTTGTTTGAAGAACTGAAGTTTGGAAATGCTCCAGCTGCAAATTTCACCATCAACGATAATAACTATAACAGGAGGTATTTTCTGGCGGATGGAATTTATCCACAATTGTCAACTTTAGTTCAAGCTTACCTTGAGGTACCACAAGGCGAGAACCAGCGTGCAAAACATCATTTTAACAGGAAACAGATGGCAGTTAGGAATGATGTCAAAAGAGCATTTGGAATTTTGAAGAAGAAGTTCCATATAATTTGTGGACCATATCATTCGTTTAAACCAATAGAAATGAATAAGGTTATGCTCACATGTATCATTTTGCATAATATGGTAACCGATGAGTCCCAATGGGATCCCAGTTGTACAAGTTATCTACATCGAGATTTGATGAAAGATCAATCAAACAAAAGTTTGAAACTCGAACCTTCTTTGGGTTTTCCATCATATATTTTTGTATTTCCATAAAATTAAGATTAGAATTACCGTGATGGGATCCTGTTATACTGGTTTGAGGGGTTGAGTTTGTTTCTGGTGAAGAATAAGGAGACGAAGACCCTTGAGAAACATTTGGCGTCTAGTAAGGGGATTGCTTTGGTACTTGATATCCATTCAATAGTTTGGGGTTATAACGGTGAACCTTTTTTGAAGATGTGGAAACATGCTTCTTGTTTGAAACCCGAACCTTCTTTGTTTTCCCATTGCTCTCGAATTTTTCGCATCTGCAATTTCAACATGCATAAATTAGTTATTACAACAACTTGATAAAAGTTTTTAAAATCAATCAAACAAATAGAAATACAACTTACTATATCGGCTTCAGTATCACCGCTTCCTCTTTGACGACTCACTTGCATCATCAAAGTTACCCAACTGTTCATTTTTTGTTGATTGCATGCATGATAACGACCTGACAACTCGGAATCCTCACGTTTATTTGGATTCACAGTTTTCTTTTCAAATTCTTTAAAAATATTCTCCCAAAACGTTGATTGGGTTTGATAAACTCCATTAATAGGATCAAGTGTATATGCTACATAACTTCTACAGATACCTTCTGCGAGAGTAAACCTTACACCGCGAGGCTTTGAACTATTTCCCGATAATTTAGTTTTTCTGTGTTTGCGTTGAGCTGGCCATTTTGGACTGAATTTTTTTGAACAGAAATTGAGATCAAGAGTTTGAGATGGAAAGATTAAGATTGAAGTGAAAGTATAAGAACTTTTGGGTGTAGAAGGTGTGATTTTGGAGTTAAATTTTTTAAATTTATAGGGAGTAAAATAATAGTCGTTGAATGATATAGATGTTGGCGGCTCAACCTGAGTCGACGCTCGTCTCAACTTGAGAAGAGGCTCGGCTCATCCTAGGGTGCCAAATGGCTCAGGTTGAGTCGGTCGACTCAACTTGAGACACGTATGACAAACCCTCATATTTGAGGGTTTGCCGATCCATTTTGATGGTTTTCCCATCTCACTATAGAGCCATAGTTAACATTTTGTCCAATATACCAATCCCACTAGATTTTAGTTTATAATAAAATTATGAGAAATAATTGATCAAGGAATCATTCTCCACTATCGAACAAAGATAATCATACAAGTGTAACCTTCAATAAACTTTGATTGTTAACAAATTTAGACAAGTTATAAGTTCAACTAATCTCGGATTCCTAATTTCACAGCATAAAATAAGTTCTCTGGCGAATTCTAGTCAAGTGAGCCAACCAAAATAGGCTATCTAGGTGTATTTCAATCAATTGTATTAATATTTGTGAATCAAGTTGTTCCTAGTCACATGCTCATAAGTTCAGCAAGTTAACCAGGGTTATCTTTTACACACTCTTGTCTATAAAATCTCTTTGCAACAAATAATGTGTCGCTACTTGTGTAGAGATTCCTCTAACAATTATAGATTAAAGTTCTCTCAACTAGCATTAGAGTTGCATACAAAATATCTAATTGTGCACTTAGACTCGTAAACATCTCATGGTCATAAGAATGGAAAAACATAATTAACAAACAATTTTTATCGAAAGATTAACTTGCAAAATTTGATTAATAAAACATGTCCGGAGTTTTAAAATCCTCCTTAATCGATAATAAAATTAGCTACTTATAGTTTTGGAGTTCGGAATTTGAATTAAATATAAGAAGAAAAACAATTAAAGCAAACCCTAGATGCATAATTCTCGATTTCGGCCGCATCTCTTCAACTTGTATCCAAACAAAATTTTTACGAGGAAATAAGTGTTTGTGCAATTAAATTTTTTGAATTCTTCTATTACACATTAAACTGTTTTTAACTAATATTTACCCACATTTCTAAAATCTTAACCAATTTTCAATTTTAGGCTTTACAAAAACCCTATTTTGTTTATATATTTACGAATCTTTCCGCTTTCAAATTTTTAAAGAAAAATATTATATTAAACTCAGTCTATACATAAAAAATTCTAATATGATTTTTTTTTCCTTTTTTACATATAATTTTTTTTTTGTTTTTTATTTTTATTTTTGCATAGAAATATTAGCTAGTAGTATTATATGTTATTTTTCTAATATGATGTTATTATTCATATTATCTTAACATATTTCTTATGTGTATTAAAATTAACTTAATTTAAAAACGTGTCTCATGTATTTAAAACACAATATCAAATAAAATATAAGCAAATCTTGAAATAATTTTTCTTATTAGATTTTTTAAATATTTTCTTTGGTTGTGAAAACCAACATATTCTTACACTTAGTAATAACTACAATAATGCTTAAAAATCAGGGTAAACACATATTTTAAAAAGTTTTATGTGTAAACACTAATTAGTAGTTTTACATACCCCTGGATATCTTAAAAAAACACGCAACTGCCCAATATATTCACCAACTAGACCTACCAGTAGGGAAAATTAAATCACAACAACATATAACTGAAACCAATTCAGTCAAATTAAACAACTTCCCTGAACTTCAGTCAAATTAAACAACTTCCTTGAACAATAGGGTATTAAGGATAATTCAAAACACTATTAACTATCTAATTATACAACTACTAGATAATAAAAGGACTTCCTCCTTCGAACTCATTAACAAGTTCTTTCAAACCATCTGGGAACTCATTGGGTTTTAACCTCAACTCCCACCTGAAACCTTCCGCATTGGGTTTTCTCCCCCGCGGGCATTCCCAATCCTTCGACATCTTCGGCATTTCCACTCCTTTGACATCTTCGCCAGGTAATCCGCCAGATTATTCCACTCTTTTCCATAAGCGGTAATCCAACGACTACGACGATAATAACGTCTTCCCTTTTCCACTATCCTCCTCATGATATTATTGATATAAGCAAACAGACATTGGTCATCTATGTCCAGCTACCCCCGAAGACAAGTATCACAGAAGCTACGAAATTCTCCATTAGGGTGACGGCTACAACCATCTTTATTGTTGTTGATGAAACACTCAAAAAGTGCCATGGAATCCCTATCAGAATTGCAAACCAAGAATACTGACTTAATATTGGGAAAACCATTAAAAAGTTCTAAACCACTCAAGAGTCCCTCCAAATTGTGATAAAATGTTGAACACTTATGTGTGGAACATCCGCCAACATCACCAAGAGGTCCACCATCGTTGCCGCCATACCACAACATTGCCCAAAAACCTCCACTTTTGTTTTTTTCTGTAATACCCATCAAAGGTGATTAGGAATACACCTTCCCTATCATTAGAACACTTATTGCCCTCCTGCATGGAGTTCCAAAACTCCATGATCTCTGGTGAATTTTTTTTGTAAAAATTGTTTAAGGTAAAGATATGACCTTCTTAGCCTCCTCATCAGATTCTTCAGACTCCTCATTTCATTCCAAATATCAACCTCCTTTATATACCCCTGGCTATCTTTAACAAATTTTGGCTTGTGTTTGGAAGTGGAGGAATGACTACTGCTACCACCCTCAGACATATCACGGCTTCTGCTACCACCCTCCATATCGCTGTCATTGAACAGAACAAAAAGGAAAAATGATGAAAATAAACAATTATGGAGATGATACTGACTGTATAGGATAATAAGAAGATACACTCAAGTATTGGATTTGAAGTGGAGATGAATCTGCTATTTATATATTTTAAGTTTACATTATACAGAGAATTATGTATTCAAAGTAGTTGTAAGATTCCGTAAGAATAGTTGTAGATATAATAGGTTACACGAGAGATTACATGACTTATCCAATTGAATCTGTTATTTGAGAATTACCATTTCTTCTTACACATGTATCCAACAAGGCCTCTATTTATATAACACTACTATTTGAAAGGAGGCAAGCTAAGAATAGAAATCCAGACCAAAGAGAACTTAAAACATGTACGTTAGGGAAAAATTAAGATCTCTATTGGAAAGAACGAAGATAAATAATGATGAAAATAAACAGTTAAGTCTGAATTTCTATGGTTAGATTTAGATCAAAATTTGTTAAGATGATATTGTTTATAGAGGACAATAAGAAGATGCAAGGCCTCTATTTATATAACATTGTTGTTTGAAAGAAGGAAAACTAAGTATAGTTATAGCAATATAGAAATCCAGACAAAAGAAAACCTGAAACACATTAACACATTAAGGTTTTTTTTTTAACCAAACACATCAAATCCCTTTTTTAAAGGGCGGAAGACATCAAAAACTTGTAGCAAATAACTAAATCTTACATATAAGGAAATTCCTATTTTTGGTTGTGTAACCCAGCTATTACAAAAATAACCTCCAACATTATTTATTCCACTATATGTATACAAGGGAAAAATTGTATATTAAGCATATTTGTACATATCTTCTCAGCTTAAAAGACGTTTTAATCCTTTAAAACTCCCCTTCCAAACGAATGGCTAAGATCTCCCATTTCCTTTGTGAATTCACAAACCATCCCCAAAACCTCTAATCAAGACCCATCAGAACCATGGTTGTAGCGACAACAATTCAACTTCTTCCTAGCTACAAAACCCTTCCCAAGACTCACCCAACAATTCAACTTCTTTACTCCTTTTTCTCGAGTCTCGACTTGCAAAACTCTGCCAAACTCTGTTGATTCCGCCACACCACTTCTGTCGTATTTTTCTTGGATTATATATTAAGTCCTTATTCTCCGCAAACACTCAACCTATCTCCTATTGCTTCGACCACGACAACCAAAACCCATGACAACACAACTCATATACCATGGTTAGATCAACATCAAACCCTTGATGAAGGCACTGGTCTCAACATGAAGATCTTGAGCTTAACTAGTCGTTCAGGCAATTCTACAAACACATTGTGTGTGTCTTGCAAACTGTTGAGTATGGGTAGTGGTTGTACCTTGGAAGCCATATAAATCAATTCCTTCCCTACAATTTCGACTTCTAAAAAAACCCAGATCTCTAAACACTCACAAACTCTGAAACACACATCAATCTCACTGATTCATCCCCCCTATTTTACGACAACAAGTTCATCTTCCTATTTCCGGTGAATAAACTCTGTCCAAATTTTAAATATCAGATTCATACTACTTTGCTGCCAAATCTCAAATTCAAATCAAACCCAATCTTTTATACCTTTGTAACTTGCTGATAATTCGTTGTCAAGACAAACCCAACTCTCGAACTCACTTCAACTGTGATTACCAAAAATCTAGCATATTTGGATCACAACCAATATATTCTGAATCATACAAAAGTTTGATACCATATCATAAAATCATCGTATATTAACTTTTAAAAGACTTTAATCAATCAAGACTAAAAATAAATTGACTCAGACATTTAACGTGGTTCGACAATCTAGTTGTCTACATCCACGGGTAAAAATATTTCTATCATTTCTATTATTCATCATCATACATTACAGTAGAAGAATATACTATAAAATCATAATCATATTAATCAAGGATCAATTGAACTAAAATTTTACACAAGTCTCATACCTAAACTCTTGCTATGATTTTATGCCTTAAGTACAATTTTTCTCCAGAATTTTCAATCCTTTTTCCTGTTTATGAGCTTGGTATTTATAGCCAATTTGATGGGTCCCTCCAATTTGCCTTTCCACCTATTTATTCTTATCCATCCTTGGTGCGAAATACAGTCCTGTAAAACTTATTTGTAATTTCCGCAAGACTTAATCATGCTTCCGGCAAGTCTTAGCATGCATACCGCTTGTTTCCCGTAGTTCTCACTGGTTATCCCGCAGCTCTTCTACGGTCTTGTATTTAAGTGATTGTTTTTTAGATTTGGATGAATGTTACGGTCCTATTTGAATCATAGCATGTCTGACACGTAGCTCTTAAAAGTGAATCGTCATGCTTTAGTTCTTTTTGTTTCGCAACTTGTAAAGTTGCTACGTATCTCTCATGCATCAAGACTCACCATTACTCTTTATTGTGCCAGGCTTTCCCCCAACCTGGTGTCAGTCAGGCAACAAGGCTATCTGTTTTGAGCAGTGTGCCTTACTTTCCCGCAACCCACATGTCGATCATGCATTAACGTTGTCAGGTTCAAATCTTATCAACTTTGCAAATGTCAGTTCAATGCTTTAAAAGTTTTTTTTTAGTGTTTCTCGTCTCATCATAACTCCTTACTTCCCCAATAGTTTTTGGACACGTGTTGCTTGGATTTTATTCCCTCACATCAACAGCATCACCATTTGTTTTCTACTACAACTCACGGCAGTAGCTTGTCATCACAATCATGGCAGCAACAACATGTCTTGTTCTCCTACTAATTCTTGGTCTTAAAACCTCACAAATTCCTCACCAAACTCAAATTTCTATGTAAAATTCATATTTAACCTAAACCCATCTTCTAATTCCTGCTCATTCTTGTTCTTCTCGACCAAAAATTAACCATCTCTTCTCGTTTCATACTCACGATTCATTGAGATAATATGAAACAGATAATTGTTTGAGATTGCACCACGTGTCAGCTCCATAACAAGATACAAAGGTTGAATCTAAAGCGTTCATCTTCTTATTGGTACATAGTTTTTAGATAGGTGGACAATATTAATCCACGTGTACCAATAAACCTCTTATCCACTAAAGGGCATATATGTAATCTATCTGTTTCATTATATCATCTCGGTCAACAAGAAATTACAAAAACTCACGAGAAATTGACTTAGATAACTTTGTTGGATGGAAACATGGATGAAGGCCTATATTTGCAAAGTGCAGAAAAACGGACCTAGATTTTTCTATCGGGTTGAAAAGTAAGCCTATGTCTGTAAATAATCCAAGAGAAAATAAATTAACACTCATCGTTGGAATTTTATGTTGATTTCAAAAGAAGATGCATCTGAATTTTTAGTTTTAGGATATGTTTCTGCCATCTTCTTCACTCTTCTTACTTTATCATGTGCACAATCATCACTTAATGGTATGGAGACTATTTGGAAGAAAAGGATTATCACTGTGGAAAATGATAAAGATCCAAAAATAGCTTTAAAAAGAAACCTATTATGGGGCTGCAGCCCTTGATTTTTGAGGGCACACTAGATGATAAAAATGGATTCAACTATCCTAAATGTGGATAGGGGGCCTAATCCATATGAAAAGTCAAAAATATCTTTACCCCATAAGTAAATCCAAATCTAACTATTTATAAAAATAAAATAAAAAACCTAAATCTATTATTCTTCTCATTCTCTTCTCCTTCATAAATCATGAAGAAGATGACGATCATAAAAAAAAGTCGTAAATCTAGTATTCTTCTTCCTCTCTCTCTTCTTCTCCGTCGTGTCGTCCCTTTCCCTCATTTCTGTTCTTCAACGACGATTAATCGTCGGTTTTCACTATTTATTTTTGCTCTTGATTGATTAAAAAGTTTGATTCGATTAAGTTATGGTTAAAAAAACTAGTTTCTGAAACTGTTTACGGCTGAGAGTTTTTATTTTCCCAACCGAAAATCATATATTACGGCTGGGAAAATAGGAATTCCTAGCCGTAAGTAGTTTCGATAATCATAAAAAAAAACAGAGGTTGGGTTACGGCTAGGTTTTCCCAGCCATAACCAGTACTTTCGGTTGGGAATTCTTTATTTCTCAGCAGTAAAAAGGTATACGGTTGGGAAAATAGGAATTCCCAGCCGTAAGTTGGTGTTTACGGTTAGATTTCCTAGTCGTAAATAGTTCTGATAATCACAAAAAAACACACCAGATATTAGGTTACGACCAGGTTTTCCAAGCCGTAACAAGTATTTTCGGCTGTGAGTTCTTTATTTTCCGGCCGTAAAGAAAGTATACAGTTGGGAAAATAAAAATACTCACTCGTAAAAAAGTGTTTACAGCTAAGAGTTCTTTGTTTCCCAGCCGCAATATAAAAAAAAATATTTTTCCTCTAAAACAGAAAAAATTAGTTGATTTTCAAAAATATAAATCTAATCTAATCACTAATCCTAAATTAGTGTGGTTAATTAATTTTATTAATACTAATTAATCGAGAGCATTTTGGCCATTATAAAAATTATTAGGATAAGAGTATTGGGGTTGGTTACAAAATAATCCCATTTTATTATCCTTGCGAATTTGAGGGCTAACAAAAATCATTTATGGGCTATTTTTTTAAAGCAATCCAATGGGAGAAGCTAAGAGATGACCTAGGGTATGTAAAAAAACTAAAATACCCTTTCACAAATCAAACAACTACCATAAAACATTAACTAATATAAAAAATATATTTTTTTCCAAATTTTTATTTTCGATTTTTCTTTTCACAAAAATATTTTTTTCTAATTTTTATTTTAGAGAAATATTATTTTTTTTCAATTTTATTTTTGATAATTTTTTATTAAAATCATTGTATAATTACCCATTATGCAAGTTAGTGATCCTCTAAAACATCATGCACAATCGGTAGCTAGATTTAGAACTAAACTACCGATTATATTCCTGTTACCAAATTTACACATAATCGGTAGTTTGGTTTAGGGTTAAACCTCCGATTAAGCTAGTTAGTGAACCTTAAAAACATCGATCACAATCGGTAGTTATTTTTACACCTAAACTACCGATTATATTCCTGTTGCCAAATTTACACATAATCGGTAGTTAATTTTTTTATGTAACTACCGATTGTGCGTGTGTCCATAGACTTTTGTGTTCCCATTTTTTTATACACACTCGGTTGTTAGTGTAGAGCCCGTGCTACCGATTGTGCACAATCGCTAGTTAAGTTGTTTATTATACTACCGATTATACACAATCGGTAGTTAAGTTGTTTTTTTGACTACCGATTGTTAACAATGTGTTGAGTTCAATTTACCTTGTCTACCAATTATGTACTAAAATAATTATTCTTTATCTTGTATCAAAGAAGGGAAAGGAGATCAGAGCAATCCCACGATATAATTCTATCGGGGCCTCATCATGAAGGGGAAAAAAATGTTACCGCTAGCGCTAGAAGACAAAAGAGCGCTAGCCAATACGAAGAAGGATGGCCAAGTGCTCCACAAGCTCAACACTTCGAAGGAGGTGGAATAAATGCTACCCAAGAAGAAGAAGAAACTGGTAAAAAGAAACAAGCCAGGAAGAAAGGAGGACACAAGGTCCCCGACTCTTTGAAGATTAAAGGTCTACGACTAGGTCAAATCCCTGGGCCCCCAAGAGATAGAGGAGATCTATTATTTGGGTACAAGGATTCTTGGGTCAAAGAAATCTACTCTACCGAGGTAATAATTATAAAACACTATTCTTAACATATGTCTTTTTATTCGTAGAAGTGTTAACTTTTATTCTAATTGTTTTTATTTCGTCGTGTATATTAGGACCATTCTAATGCGGTCTGTCTACTGAAACCTACTACTGCACCAACAAAGATGAACGACTGGCCGTTGGATGGTGAGTGTCTTCGGTTCCAGGAAATTATACAGAACTCGGGGCTATCTACGGCTGCCGAAAACTCCATGTTACGTCACGACCGGGTGTCGATATCGGCAAACATGGAAAGGTATTATCATGAGACCGATACTTTTCACATGCCGTGGGCAGAGATGACCATCACACCCGATGATGTGGTGCAGATTCTAGGTTTCGCCGACCATGGTACGTAATGTTATTTCCTTTTGATTTTAGTATTACGGGTCAATATTATAGATAATAATCGTTTGATTGTTATTGCCTAAAAACAGAAGAAAAAGTTTGTATTTTTGTCAAACAAGATAGGTGCGTGCATCAATTCGGGAATGCCTCCAACGAGTGCGCATAAAGACCTCCTTGACAACCTCGATAACGAAGACTATACTGTCAAGTTCGAAGAGAAATCTGCGACCACGACGAGGAGGGTAACATTAAAGCACAATAAACGATATCGCAATCAACGAGTGCTGCTCCTCAAGCCAATGTCCCTGCTCATCAAGCCAATGTCCCTGAAGCTGAAGCCCCTGTTGCTCGTGCTCCTCTTGCCAAAACCAAAAGAGTTAGAAATTAGGTTGTAATCGTTAACTGATGGATACTATTTTAGTGTTTAACATACTGGTTTTAATGTCTAACATTTGAAATTATTATATGTATTTTTTTGAGTTATCATTTAATTTTCCATCGAGTTATTTTTAACAAGTTATTTTTTTCAAATTTTACGTTATAATCGGTAGTTAACGGGTTTGAACAAACTACCGACTGTATATATTCAGCAACAATCGGTAGATAACAAACTACCAATTGTGTAAGCATAATACAATCGGTAGATAAATAAATACCGATTGCATTTACCCCAGGAACTGTCTGTTCCTGACCACTTTTTATATGATAATCGGTAGTAAAAGAATTTCTTAAACTACCGATTGTGCATGTAAAAAATGTTCAAATTTTTTAAAAAAATTCGATTTCCAATTTGGGGCTACTTATTAGAATCGGTAGTTTAAGAATTTCTTAAACTACCGATTGTGCATGTAGAAAATGTTCAAATTTGTTTAAAAAAATCGATTTCAAATTTGGGGCTACTTATAAGAATCGGTAGTTTAAGAAATTTCTTAAACTACCGATTGTGCATGTAGAAAATGTTGGATTTTTGAAAAAAAAAAATCGATTTCCATTTTGAGGCTACTTGCACAATCGATAGGCTTAAACTACCGATTGTGCATTTTCAAAATGTTGAATTTTTTAAGAAAAATTCGATTTTCCAATTTGGGGCTACTTGTACAATCGGTAGTTTAAAAAATTCTTAAAATACCGATTGTATATGTAGAAAATGTTGGATTTTTGAAAAAAAAAATTGATTTCCAATTTGGGGCTACTTGCACAATCGGTAGGCTTAAACTACCGATTGTGCATTTTCAAAATGTTGGATTTTTTAAGAAAAATTCAATTTTTCAATTTGGGGCTACTTGCACAATCGGTAGTTTAAAAAATTCTTAAACTACCGATTGTATATTTTCAAAATGTTAGAATTTTGAAAAAAAAATCGATTTTCAATTTGGGGCTACTTGCACATTCGGTAGGCTTAAACTACCGATTATGCATTTTCAAAATGTTGGATTTTTTAAGAAAAAACTGATTTTCCAATTTGGGGCTACTTACACAATCGGTAGTTTAAAAAATTCTAAAACTACTGATTGTATATTTTCAAAAATGTTGGATTTTTGAAAAAAAAATCGATCTCCAATTTGGGGCTACATGCATAATCAGTTTAGTTTTTTTTTAACAAAAAATCTAATTAATTTTTAAATAAAAATTAATAAAAAGCTATCAAAAGAAAGTAAAAAAGAAAATTGAAAAAAGAAATTAATTTTTTTTAAAAAAAATAATCAATTAATTAATTATAATTAACTAATTAATCAAAATTAACACTAATTAAGTAAGGATAGATTAATCATTATAGAAATTAGATGGATAAGGGATGTATTGAGATTACTTCAAAATGATCTTATTCTGTTTTACTAGTCGTCCTAATTAGTTTCTGGTGGCCCTCATAAAAATTAGATTTATTATCTTATAAGCCCTTAAAAGCAAAGGGCTGCAACCTAATAATAAGGTTATTTAAAAATCGATTGCGGATCAAGTGAATATTTTGGTGAGCATACACTATATTAACAAAGTTTCTACCTGAGGTTTAGAGGGTGTTTCTTTTTTGCACTATATAGTGATTTTCACTTCAAATGTCTTTAAAATGGTGGGATCCAAAAAAAATAGGGTGTTTGTTTTTTGACTATACAGTGATTATCACTTCAAGTGGTGGTGATTTGAAGTGCAAAATATGAAGTAGCAAAAAGCTACTTCAATTTTACCACTTCAAATATTTATCACTTACTAACCATTTTATCCTTTAACAACTATTACTATTCCAATTTCTATCCCCAATCTCTCATAAACCTAAAAATCTCTAAACTCCCACCACTTCTGCCACCACCGCTTCTACTGGTGGTTACTATACATGATGGTATGTCTTTATTTTACTTCTTCTCTTGTAACCTCCGTTTTACAGAATAGTGAAGCTTCATATTTCTTTACAGTGATTTTTTTTCCTTCAAAAAATACTTTTGATTCCGTGAAGCAATTTACACCATTTTCTTCCGAAAGATTTGTACCGTTCTTATGTTCTTTTTCAAATAATGAGATTCTTTTACTTCTTCTAACCTAGTTCGTCAGATAAGTTAACAACACGATTGAGTTTTCGTTTAACTGCAGATTAAAATTATTGTTAGGGTTCCTGTAGATTAATATTGTTAGCGTTTCTTATTATACTTCTTCTTCTGCCCTAATCGTATGATTCAGATCCTTTACTATTCTTCTGCCTTTGTAAGAAACATATCTAAGGGTAAAATAGATAGTTGTAACATAAAAAACATTTTAAAGTGAAAAAACAAACACATAACAACATTTAAAAGCACTTTAAAGTGCCTAAAAAACAAACACATCACTACAAAATAGCATTTGAAAATGCAAGCACTTTAAAGTGCTTTTCATTTTAAAGTGCTAATCACTATATAGTGAAAAAAAAACAAACACCCCCTTAATGTTAGTTTTTGGCAGACAACTAAATTTATATACGATTCTAGTTGGTATGATCCGAATGGAAAAGAAGACCGTATAATGGAGTTTAGTGCTTACAAAACAAGAAGAGACTGGATGGTGCATTGTGAACGTGATTGTCGGTGGAGTATTCGTCAAGATGGTGGCTACCATGGAGATGATTATCTTAAAACTCAGTTTCGTTTAAAAAGATGTTTTCTTATGATGGATAATTCTAGACTGAAGTGAACCCTAACACTCTTAACATTTTAATTTTAATTTTAATTTTCCATTGCTTCATTACGATGTATTTACGTTTCTTAATAATGTAGTATTTGGTTCTTATGTTATGTGAATCAAGATATTTATCGAATAATTAACCAAATTCTATATTGTAATATTGGTCCCTAAAAATGGTGAACTAAAACACTTTGGGGTTGTGACGACCATTTCTAGAGTCCTCACAACTAAAAACTTAAGTCGTTTAAAAATGACAATATTCCAAGTGTAATCGATATAGAAAGATTGTAATACAGAGAATCATAAATTCAAATGGAAATGAAACCAACTCAATATATAACGTGCTTCGGCTAATAAGCCTACATCCATAGGTAAATATGGTATCTTATTTATCAACACTTAATCTGTACACATGATAATATAAAGAATTAGAGAAATTAAGTTCAATAGAGTTCTTAACCTAGTCTTAGCTTTTTCCACTTCTTGATTTTCTTTCAGAGTTTTCTCTCTCTGTTTCGTTGTGTCCTTTCCTTCTATTTAGGGGTCGGTATTTATAGCAAAATATGATGGGTCCCTTTTCCTCCCTCATTCTTATCTCTATTTGACCTGTTTGATCTTATCTTGACTTTGGGCGCAGCTCATTTTACTCCTTCCATGATGCTTCTTACTAGTTCAGCTTGCTAATGCACAGCTCCTCTTTGGATTGAGTGTTTGTTGGTCCTTTGTCTTTATTATGCGGAGGTTGGCATGTGTGGCATATGGAATTTGACGTGGAGCATGTCTATTCTTGCATGATTGAAATTTATAGTGCGCACGTGACAGGGCGCAGATGATTATGGAGCGCAAGAGATAGCAGAGCGTAGATGATTGTGGAACGTAAGAGATAGCAGCGCGCAGATGATTTTCTTGGCTATTGATGATGCTTTTTCTTGTGTACTTTCCACGTGTCTTATATGCATTAATTTAGTCTGACTTTTCTGCTTCCGGTGTCAGTTGATGTGTGACAAATGTTTTATAGTTGTCTTCCTTTATCATTTATTTTTCTCTTGTACTTCTCGGTGTATCATAATGTGATACTTCCTTCTTATGATGTAAACACGTGGAACTGATGAATTTATGTCCTTACAATTTGCCCCATTTTTGTCTTTTGGATTTCTCTCCCACGTGCCTAGAATTCAAAAAGGAAAAAAGTAATGATGACTGTTGGGTTTTTTGTCCCTAATAAATTTGAATTTCGGCGGTTTCATACGTTTTCAAGAAGACACGTCGTTTGGATTCGCGCATTTTGAATTCCTTTTCACAGTCGTGTCAGTTCACTGGTTCAGTATTTAAGAGGAAGTCTTGTCATTTTTTTCATTACTTTTCGATTTCCAAGTTTGTAGCTGATTGCATTTCTGATCTTCTTCTTTCTTCTTATTCTTAAAGTCTTTATTCCTTAAACTTTTTTGAGATTCCTCGTTTGATCAAGGTTTTTACTTCCCAAGATCAAATCTTCGTTGATTAACTTCATCTTTTTTAACTGGTGAGACTGTTAGACTTCTTCTGTAGAAATTTTTACATGTTGATTTTTCTGTTAAGTTTTGCATTATTTTATACTGTTCATCATTGTAACCTTGTTTCTTCTTGGTCTGGAGATTAATCATGTCTGGAAAAGATAGCAGTCGTGCCCCCAAACATGCTTCTGACAAGAAAAGGGATAAAGGTAGGCCAGTGCATCCCAGGAGAATTCGCAGCCTTGCTCTGCCTCCTATTAGGTCTACTACCAGAAGTGATCGGGTTCACGAGCTTCTTAGCTTTAAAAAGATGGATATTGAGGAGTCCAAAAGGAACTATGACCTTCAGGATTTTAAAGTTTTCCTTTATAACTCGCCTGAAGGAGATAAGATCTCCTTTAATATGATCCTGGGTTTCGATTACTCTCCCACGAGACTGCTGGTTACTGCTGGTACAATAGACAAAGGGTTAAGGCTGCCCTTATACGACAGTCGGTTCCCCTATCAGTTTGAAGTCCTAGCTAGTCGTGGTATGGCTAAAAATAACATTATGCGTTCAGTTGCACGGTACAACGGAAACTGGTGGAGAATACTGGATGAATGCAGCATGCGCAGTGTTGGGCAAACCAACTTCACCTGATATACACCTAATCCTGCGAACCGCGTCCATTACACATTGGAGAACTTCCATTTTTCCTACACTGATTCTTTTGCTAATAAGAATTATATGAACTGGAGTGTTGGTCTTGGACGCACGAGAGGTGATGGAATCCATTTGCTGGCTAATATTGATGCTACGAAGATAAATCTCATCCCGGGAACGGAGGAAACCTTGATTGAAAATCTACGCAGGGACCATGATTACCGATGGTACCTTACTCCATTGGTGATTGAAGGGCCCAAGATTTATGGACAGGCTTCGGAAAGTACCGTGCGGAGCCTTCAGGAACGCTTCCCCTCCTATTGTCCGTGGATATTGAATTTCGACGGATTTAATTTCTCTTATGGTGATGTGGTAAGTAATGATTTTTTCAATTCTCCTGATCTTTAAGTGTTGCGTAAGTTTTAAATTTTTTATTTTTTGTTTTTCCAATATGTAACGTGGTTCATCTAATAAGCCTACATCCACAGGTAATATGGTATCTTATTTATCAACACTTAATTTGTACACATGATAATATAAAGAATTAGAGAAATTAAGTTCAAATAGAGTTCTTAACCTAGTCTTAGCTTTTTCCACTTCTTGATTTTCTTTCAGAGTTTTCTCTCTCTGTTTCGTTGTGTCCTTTCCTTCTATTTAGGGGTCGGTATTTATAGCAAAATATGATGGGTCCCTTTTCCTCCCTCATTCTTATCTCTATTTGACCTGTTTGATCTTATCTTGACTTTGGGCGCAGCTCATTTTACTCCTTCCGTTATGCTTCTTACTAGTTCAGCTTGCTAATGCACAGCTCCTCTTTGGATTGAGCGTTTGTTGGTCCTTTGTCTTTATTATGCGGAGGTTGGCATGTGTGGCATATGGAATTTGACGTGGAGCATGTCTATTCTTGCATGATTGAAATTTATAGTGCGCACGTGACAGGGCGCAGATGATTATGGAGCGCAAGAGATAGCAGAGCGTAGATGATTGTGGAACGTAAGAGATAGCAGCGCGCAAATGATTGTCTTGGCTATTGATGATATTTTTTCTTGTGTACTTTCCACGTGTCTTATATGCATTAATTTAGTCTGACTTTTCTGCTTCCGGTGTCAGTTGATGTGTGACAAATATTTTATAGTTGTCTTTCTTTATCATTTATTTTACTTTTATACTTCTCGGTGTATCATAATGTGATACTTCCTTCTCATGATGTAAACACGTAGAACTGATGAATTTATGTCCTTACAGGGGTCATCATTTATCCAATGAAGTGAATCATGTGGATGTATCATCAGTTCTTATACGAACAGCGGCAAGGAGATTTTAGCATGAAGTGATTTTCCAGATAAATTTATGAATCCTTAATTTGCATGTCTATATTATTTTCTTTTAAGTAATCATGTTATAATGATAAACTCAATCAAGTACTAGATGCAAATGGAGTCTCTTGATTAGTTCATGGTGAGCACTATTTAGGTGATGATGGTAGTTAAAGGACCCGTACGTCTGAGCAGGATGAATCACGACCATGCCTAAAGTGGCAATTGGATATTAAAAGTCTAACTGTCCTCTGAAAGTCATCCATGGAATTGTTGGGAAGCCTTCTTTAGCTGATGAACGGGGTTGTATAAAAATCAACCTTTATGAGGAGTAAAAATGACTATGTCGACTGTGGTGGCGACCGTAAAAAGAAGCTATAACAGGATAAAAACCCCAACTGTCCAACATGGTCGAATTCTTTGGCACGTGTCCGTACTTCAACCCTCGAGCGCATTGACCACTCCAATACTTCCCGTCGATGGTATCTGCTCCACGGATCGAATTGAGCGGAAGATTTTAGAGAACAAGTACATCCATTAAATAATTTTGTTTCGAAATAAGCCAATTAAAAATATATAAGAAAAATAGAGCTTTAGAATACGCCTCGACAGGATCCATTCATTAAACTTATTTGCTCCAAATGTGGCTATTGCGGATTGGTGATACCTATATCCAAAAGAAACAAGATAAATTGACAAGTAAAAGATGGTAATTCCAACCATAATGCAAAAACCACCTTTATAAGTAACTATCAAATATTGATTAATATATTTAAACAACCAACCATAATTTAAATAAAAAGAAAATATGAGAACCTCAAGGTGCACTAAAAAATAAATCCTTAAAATATAATTTTTTAACGATTAACTAAACCCGGTACTGTAACCTAATAGTCTTGCATAAGAAAAGAAATATAATTTTCTTGAGGATCTTTTATCATTTCAACGGAAACTAAACAACTAGTGAATAATAAAAGGACTTCCTCCTCCGAACTCGTTAACAAGTTCCTTCAAGTCATCTGGAAACTTATTAGGTTTAAACCTTATTTTCCCTAGGCGGGACGCCGTCTTTGACATCTTCGCCAGGTAATCCGACGACATATTCCACTTTTTTCCATAAGCAGTTATCCAAGGACTATGACGATAATAACGACTTCCCTTTTCCACTATCTTCCTCATGATATCATTGAAATGAGAAAGCTGACGACATTCATACATGTCCAGCTTCCCCCGAAAACAAGGAATACAGAACTTATTGAATTCTCCATAAGGGTGACGGCTACAACCACCTTCATTGTTGCTGATGAAACACTCAAAAAGTGTCATGGTAGATTTTTATTTTCTTGTTTTTATTTTCTTTTAGGCTTTTTGTTTATTTTTATTTTTAATGTTCTTTGTTATTACTATCGTTTGATGTGTGTGACAGAGAATACTGCTTTTCTTGCGTCAATCAGGTGAGACGTTCCAATCCCTTCTTTTTGATTTATATTTGTTTCTCTTATTTATATTTATTGCATACCATTCTAGGTTGCACGGTTTGAAACATTGAGGACAATGTTAAAATTAGGTTTGGGGGTAGAGTTTCCGAAAATTGATGTCAATAAAGAAACTCTGAAGTTTAGAAACCTGTGAATTATTCAGGATGACACTAATCATTCTGGGTAGATGGAAACATAGCTCTTATCTATATGAATTGATGTGCCCAGCTGAATGGTCTATTTATATCTGAATGCACTCAGGTCTTAGAAATAGCATGATAATCATTGAACAAGCATATCTCGGAATCATCATATTCATATTACTTTTTATTTTTGTTTTTACAATTTTATGTTCTCTAAGTGATTTGGTGGGGCCCAGTATCAAATTGTTATCACCTCCAGGATGAAATAGAGTGTTGAGATCAAATTCTTATTCATTAAAAAAAAAAACAAAAAAAAATAATAAAAAATCGAGTATTGACACTTTGATAGCAATGTGTGTGTGTTCTCCCTGTCTCCGTCGCCTAAGCAAGCTTGGAAAGTAGGATCCATGGAAACTATCATATAAGATGCTGATAAGGACCATACGCTTGGATTCAATTTAATCCAATCATGTTGTCAGTACATTTATAATTGTTTTATTTTCAATAAATCGATCGATTGGACCCTTGTATATACTAGTTGAGTCGATATTAGTGGGAGCATATCTCAACCCATTAGGATTCATCCTGGTACTGACCTTCAGACAGATATTGGAAACACCGTTCACCTTAGTCAACATATGCATCATTCATCACTTCTATATCCATTTTCTAATCTATCAATGTGTTTGAATTTGATTGATTTCGAGCAATGTGAATTATATCCAATTTTGGATGTTTGATGATTATTTGAGTAGAGTTTTGCATTCTTATATGAATTTTAGTACGCTAAGTGCAAACTCGTGTACAACAATTGGATCCATACAGGATAATGATTCTTGTAGTCGAAGAAATTAGTACGCCAACTAAATAGCTTGTTTAGTGTCTATCAGCAATCCTTCACAGGTAGCTAGAAATTTGGAGTAAAATGTTTTGTGGGTATATTTCTTGTAAACCCTCACGAGACAAAACTCATCCGCTAAGGCCACTTAGAGGTTTAAAGGCTTATTACATACGTTAAATGTAGTCGCGATTCCTGTGAAAGTCAATTAGGAGTTTTATTTTATTTTTAGATTAATTTTGCTCGAGTACTAGCAAAATATAGGTTTAGGGGTATTTGATATGGGTATAATTTATGCATATATACCTTTTAATTTGTATTTACTAGTACTTCATATTTTATTGTTTCTGTGATTTTTAGGTAATAAATATAAAACCCGATGTTATAAATAAAATGTTAAATGATCTTCGGACTATTCAGTGGTCTTGGATTTGGACACCTGACATACAAAGTGATCTTTCTTTTGTACCGGAAATTAAGAGATGGTTGAGCACATCTTCCTGTACAGAGTCTGTACAAACAGAATTACAGAGAAACATGGTAAAAAGGACGTAGTGTTCTGTTGGCGTCAGAATGTGAAAGAAAAGAAAGAGGAATAGGTGGACGTACAGGCCAGAGAGGTGAGGTCACAGTTACTAAACATTCTGAAGACCTTGAAAATCCCACTAACCACGTGTGGTCTGGATTTGGATGTCGTACGCAAGGCTATATATGCTCTTCCTACATCCAGAATGCTGCCATGTTCCTAACTAAAAATGAAGTGAAAAAAGTGGGTGCTTTGTTGGTTGAGTGAGTATGGTATTGAGGTAGCATGTGGGGTGCGTCAGTTGGAGACTTCTTTTGTGTGGAGAAAGTGACGTGAGATAGAAGAGCCTAAGTTCGGCAGGTTAAGAAAGGGAGAAGTCTTTTGTTTGTCCTTTTGATTGAGGGACAAGAATGTGACAGCTAGGTGAAGGCTATAAAAACAAAGAGAGGGAGGCGTAAAAAGGGACTTTTGAATTTTGAATTTTCTTTTAGCTTTTCTTAGATTTAGTAGGGAAGGTACGGAGAGGAGGCTAGAAACAAAACAGAGGCAGGAAGAAGACGTGACTGTCAGGAACAGACGGGAAAATCTGACAGAGTTTTAGCACAAAAATGTTCTTTCCGGAAACACAGTGATTTCTCCGTATTTATTTTTCTATTATTTATATTTATCTTGCTAATTAATTTATAATTAAGGTTTAATGTTGAAACCACTTAAAGTTTTAGATCAATTAAATGAAGTATTTGATATAGACTATTATGATTTGAATAGATTAATTACATGATTTTTATTTATTAAATTTTATTAAACAATTGTGATTTTGTTGATTTCATTTGATGGTACATGCTTGGCCTAGGTTTTTGATGTTCCATGCTTTTGGTATACAATTGTTATTTTGAAAATCTACTTGTTGTAAATATATTTGTCTACTTATTTGATATTTCATAGGTTGAATCCTTAGATGGGGTATGCTTAGAATAGCCAGGTATTATTTGTGGACCTATAATTAGTTTCGTACAATTTTCTCGCTAAAGTAATTTGATGGTGTATGCTTAGACTTCGAACTTTTGATGCACCATGCTTAGGGCGTCCCAGTGATATTTACGACTCTAAATATTCATGAGTTATGTTTCACTACAGTAATTAAATAAAGATAGTGGTGGATACTAAAAACCCTGGTTACCGACTCTCTCTGCTTTATTGTTTTATTAGTGTAGTTTGTTTTATTATTTCATCCATAATTCTAAAAATCCAAAAATATTGTTTCTGGTTATTTGATTAGAGATATTGATTGTAGTATTGTCCCTGATCCATGTGGGTTCGACCCATACTTACCGTTGTCTGCATTGTAGACACCGTGCGATTGCGGTTTATTTATATATGGTATTCTAAAAGCCTATCGTGTGCCGCTAGACCACAACATTGCCCCATAACCTCCACTCTTGCTTTTGGATTTCTTTCTGTAATACCCATCAAAGGTGATTAGGAATACATCTTTTATGTCATAAGAACACTTATTGTCCTCCTGCATGGAGGTCCAAAGCTCCATGATCTCTGGTGAAATTTCTTTTGTAAAATTTATTTGAGGTAAAGATATGGCTTTCTTAGCCTCCTCATCAGATTCCTCACACTCCTCATTTTCATTCCAAATAGCAACCTCCTTTATATACCCCTAGCTATCTTTAACAAATTTTGGCTTGTGTTTGGAAGTGGAGGAACGACTACTGCTACCACCTTCTGACATATCACGACTATTGCTACCACCCTCCATACCACTGTTACTGAACATAAAAAAATGGCAAAATGATGAAAATAAACAATTATGAAGATGATACTGACTGTATAGGATAATAAGAAGATACACTCAAGTATTGGATTTGATGTGGAGATGAAATTACTGTTTGTATATTTTTAGTTTACATTATACGGAGAATTACATATTCAAAGTAGTTGTAGTTGTAAGATTCTGTAAGGATAGTTGTAGATATAATAGGTTATACAAGAGATTATAGGACTTATCCAATTGAATCTGTTATTTTCATTTCTTCTTGTACACGTATCCTACAAGACCTCTATTTATAATAAGCTAATATAGGGGCTGCCCATGTGATAGAGGGATTTCCCAGGGATTCAGGGTGACCAAATAATCCGTTAAGGGGTATCTTATGGGCTATGTTAAATGTCCATATTACCCTTCCATCTATGAAAAAAATCTAATTTTCCCTTCAATCAACCTAAACAAAACAAAACCTTACAAAATTTTCATTTCAATTCAAAACCTTTCCCTCTCCCTCTATATCTCCTCCTTCTCCATTTGAACCGAATTTCTCCATCGAATCAATTAATTGACGATTCGAAAATTTCGTCGTCGATTAAACTCTAAAGTTCGTGATGAAGAATCCTACTAAAGGTGTATAAGGTAGTAGTGATGACAATCAAAATCAAACTAAACAACCTAATCAAGATATTGAAGAACAAATCGGCGGTGAAGGAAATCAAACTCCCCAACCACAACAAATGGTGTATATAAGCTATCCAATCGAACCTATGTTATTTTTAGAAACCAAAAGTGATTGATTTTCTTGTTTGATTAATCGAGTTGTAAAAAATATTGGTTTCCAGAAACATTTACGGTTGGGTTCGATTGAAAAACCCAATCGTAAATGTATGTTCTCAAGAACTTACGGTTGGGTTCGAACCCAACCGTAACTGGTTTCTTTCAAATTTTACGGTTGAGTTATTAAAATACCCAACCGTAAATCAGAAGGAAGGAGATGAAGATGATATTTTACGGTTGGGTTCGATTCTGAACCCAACCGTAAACTATTTTACACTCAAACCCAACCGTAAGATTATATGAATATATTTAAAGATTTTTTCATTTCTATCTAGTAGATAATTGAAAGACGAAGCCAACCCAAAAAGATAAGGTCAATCAGACATCGTATGAGGGAGTTATGATCAAAACGGTGAAATACAAAAAAGTATCCAGGAATAATTACGGTTGGGTTTCTTGGACTCGGACCCGACCGTACATCTGGGGGTTTTGGGTGAGATTTTTGTGTCATAATTTCGGTTGGGTTTATTGGGTCGAACCCAACCGTAATTCTTCATGGACACTTTTTTGTATTTCACCGTTTTTATCATAACTCCCTCATACGATGTCCGATTGACCTCAATTTTTTGAGGGTTGGCTTCGTCTTTCAATTCTCTACAAGATAGAAATGAAAAAATCTTAAAATCTATTCATCTAATTTTACGGTTGGCTTTGAGTGTTTAGACCCAACTGTAAATCTTCCTGGAACTTGTTCTTCAAAATCGACTTCTTTTACGGTTGGGTCCGATGCTAAAACCCAACAGTAAAACTGTTCATATTTGGTTTTCCGCCATGAAATTACAGTTACGGTTTGGTTAGGAAGAACACCTAACCGTAAATTGCGTTTACGGTTGGGTTCGACATGAAAACCCAACCGTAAAATTCTCTGAATCACAAAAAAGATCATCATTTTTTACGTAGTTTCATCAAATTTGAGCCATAAAAAGACCAAAAGTTTAAGTTAGAGGTATACCTCACTACTCTGGTTGAGTGAATCAAAATCTAGAGTTTTTTAGAAAAACCTAAAAATTTATCTTTCATTTCTTCTAATTTTTCTTCCCACCAAACCAAAAAATAAAATAAAAATTGGTTTGATCTGATTAAGTTTAAGATTATTTTAGATTAATTATGATTAGCCTAATCTATTAGCTAATTAGTTTTATTAATATTAACTAATCATGGGTAGTTTAGCCATGAAAATATCATGGATACGGGTTTTTTGAAATTCACTTTAAATAACTTTATTTCGTCTTCATATGAAAAGCCCCTCTATAGACTTGGCAGCCCCTATATAAATTTACTATTTATATAACACTGCTATTTGAAAGAAGGAAAGCTAAGAATAGAAATCTAGACCAAAAAAAAACCTAAAAATTTACTATATGGTTTTCGTGTTTTTTTACCCAAAAAAATCAAGGGTCGGGATCATGGTACAATAATCTTGAAAAAAGAATTTGACAAAATATCTTGTGCGTCGGTCATGATCCATCCTACGGCTACCATCTTGATGATATAGCAATTATGATGACTTAATTCTAAACGGCTCAAGCCAAGCCAACGATTGGATTATACAAATATATTTCCTCAACTTATCAAATATTTATCATAAGTTATGAAAACATATTCTTCCTCCATTATTAAAATTCTCTATCTTTTTCTCGTTTCAAACAATGAGTTTCTGTTATGAAATTTCTCAATAATGATAATACTAATGAAATAGAAAAGCATTCTTTAACCATTTTTCTATTACTATTTTTTGTTTTACAATCTGGTAATTAAAAAAAAAAATCGTGAATTTGAAAGCGATCAAAAACTAATTAGGAGCGACTAATAAAATAAAATAAGGTCATTTTAAAGTAATCTCAATACATCCCTTATCCATCTAATTTCTATAATGGCTAATCTATCCTTGTTAATTAATATTAATTTTGATTAATTAGTTGATTAATTTGGTTATTAGAAAATTATTTGAGTTAGTTTTGGATTAGAAATCGATAGTATTTTAGATTGATTTTTTGAGTTATAGTTTTCTACAATCGGTAGTCACGTGAGTTATTCTCCTACCGATTGTACAATCGGTAGTTTAATGGAGTACTTAAACTACCGATTACAGGCGTCGCCCCAAATTGGATTTTCTCAAAACCTTCCAAAATTTGTAACTCTTCATCTTTCACAATCGGTAGAAATTAAAAATTTATATCTACCGATTGTTAACATATAATGAATTAAACTTTAAAATTTTAAACTATGTAATTGGTAGTTTAAAGATCAATTTTATCTACCGATTCTAATGGTTTTCTTGTGCAGGACTTTTATTGCCACAATCGGTAGTTAGTGAACATAAATAACTACCGATTGTGGATAATCGGTAGCACGGGAAATAAATAACTACCGATTGGGTAGTTTAGAAACATAGTTATCTGCCGAATATGCCGATTTTACTTGACATCTAACTTCACAATACTATTTCAACATCCGAAGAAAAACTTGTTCAAATAATCTTACTACATATTGTTCATTAAACTTGTCCAAAAAAACTAAAAACATCCGAAAAAAACGAAACAAAATACATCATAGAAATTCAAAGTGATCAATCTCATTGATCTCATGAAATTTTTCCACTCCTTGTTACTCTCGACTTGATCCTAGTTTCAACCGGCTTCTTCTTCTTCTTCTTCTCGTTCCCCTTAGGATCAGGCCGAAGTGGACCTATGTACTCTCCAGCTTCATTGTAGTATGGGTTTATGCTTGACAAGTCTTTGTCCCTTAAAATGCACCGAGGATCCAAAAAATAGTAAGTTGTCTCGGAATCGGTTGACGAATTGATTTCAATGGTTTTGGACTCCTCTATCACCATCTTTTCCTTTCTCTTCTTTGATTGTTTAGGTAAAGATTTTGGAGCCATTTTCAATGGAGTACTTAAGGGTAAAAGGAGTAGAAGAATCGGTAGAGGAAAAGAAATAAAAAAAGTTGATGTTTTAGTTGAGAATAGGTTGAGCAACTAATCTATACGGTTATTTCTTCGAAGTTGGAGAGTTAAAATGTATTGGAGGTGCATAAATGAGAAGAGGTCACCCACCTTATATAGATTATAGTCTTAACAGCTCTTTTTTTAAAAAAAAAAACCCCGTTGAGGCCTGGTGTAACAAGAGTGTACAGAAAATATGTACACTAAGTTCGAACTAATATTAACAATCGGAAGTTTTGGGTACACCATAATCTACCGATTATAATAAGTAGCCCCAAATTGGATTTCTTAAATATTTTTTATAAATCATTAATACTAAATCGAAAAGGCATACATTCACGTAAAATTAAAGGAAATGAAATATAATAAATCAGTAGATTACACTAAAACACTTAAGCAAACCTATTATCAAACCTTCAACGGGTCGTATGAAGACCGGGGCGACGTTCTTCACTTCTTGGGAGAATAATCAACACAAAAGGATTGTATTCTTCCATCACCCTTAGGATCTCGAAATGAGGTTTGTACCTGAAATCTGAACGTTTCTATCTTCTCCATTCCTTCAGAGATCTGACAACAACTTCATCATCAGTTTCATTCCTAATTCTTCTTTCATTCACCTTAGCGGTTAAAGAAGAAAATTCTAGTACTTCCCTTGTGATTTCCATATATCGACAAAAAAGGCCTGCTCTGTTCCGGTTGTTGAGGTTACCGGTTTCGTTACAAAAGTGAGCATGAATATGTTCTAACCATTGCATGCTCAATGAACCATTCATTCGACATTCATGACCCCTTGCTGGATAATGTAATACTATGTTTCGACATAGGGATAAATCTTCTTCTAGGGTAAAATTCTCTGCATTAAGCCTAAAATTTTCTTAAGCCATAATTATGAAAACGAGAGATTAGAAATTTTCTATGAAATGTAAAAGATGTGGATTTGAAATGGGAATGCTACATATAAATTCATTTATTTATTGGTGTATCTGAATACAAATTATAGTCGTTGATCAACGGTAACAATTCAGAACGGTAACAAAATTCGGAATTTTTTTAAAAGTTCCATCATTTTTTACAATCACAATCGGTAGTTTAAAAATTCATAAACTACCGATTATGATAAGTAGCCCCAAATTGGAAATCGTAATTTTTTTCAAAAATTTTAACATTTTTTACACTCACAATCGGTAGGTGAAAATTTGTACAAACTACCTATTATGATAAGTAGCCTCAAATTGGAAATCGCAATTTTTTCAAAAATTTCAAAAAAATTTACACTCACAATTGGTAGGTTAAAATTTGTACAAACTACCGATTATGATAAGTAGCCCCAAATTGGAAATCGTAATTTTTTTCAAAAATTTCAACCTTTTTTACACTCACAATTGGTAGGTTAAAATTTGTACAAACTACCGATTATGATAAGTATCCCCAAATTGGAAATCACAATTTTTTTAAAAATTTCAACATTTTTTACACTCACAATCGGTAAGTTAAAATTTGTACAAACTACCGATTATGATAAGTAGCTTCAAATTGGAAATCGCAATTTTTTCAAAAAATTTAACATTTTGTACAATCACAATCGGTAGTTTAAGAAATTCTTAAACTACTGATTAGATAAGTAGCCCCAAATTGGAATTTGAATTTTTTTGAAAAACTCCTGGACACTCAGAATCGGTAGGTTAAATTTTGTACAAATTACCGATTATGTAAGTAGCCTCAAATTGGAAATTGCAATTTTTCCAAAACTCCTGGACACTCACAATTGGTAGGTTAAAATTTGTACAAACTACCGATTTATAAGTAGCCTCAAATTGGAAATTGTAATTTTTCCATAACTCCTAGACACTCACGATCGGTAGGGTAAAATTTGTACAAACTATTGATTAAGATTAGTAGCCCCAAATTAGAAATCCAAATTTTTTGAAAACTCCCGAACACTCACAATCGGTTGTTCAAATTTTGTACAAATGACCGATTGTTGGTGAATGTACACAATCGGTAGTTTAAGTAATTCTTAAACTACCGATTAGTGATGAATTTACTCAATCGGTAGTTTGTTCAAACCCTCTAACTACCGATTATAATGTAGAATTTGAAGAACATAACTTGTTAAAAATAAATCGATGGTAAATCAAATGATAACTCAAAAAAAGTACATATAATCATCTCAAATGTTAGACCTTAAAACCAAAAATGTTAAACACTAAAATAATATCCTTCAATTTAACGATTACAACCTAATTCCTAACTCTTTCGATTTTAGGAACAGGAGCACGAGCAACAACGGCTTCAGTTTCATTGGCTTCGGGGACATCGGCTTGAGGAGGAGTGACATTGGCTTGAGGAGCAGCACTCGTTGATGCGCGACTTCGAAATCGCTTAGATGTTGGCTTCCTCTTGGTCATATATTTCTCTCCAAATTTGACAGCATACTCTTCGTTATCGAGGTTGTCAAGGAGGTCTTGATGCGCACTCGTTGGAGGAACTCCCCCATTGATGCACGCACCTATCTTGTTCGACAGAAATGCAATCCTTTTCTTCTGTTTTTAGGAAATAACAATCAAACGGTTATTATCTATAATATTGACTCGTAATACTAAAATCAAAAGGAAATAACATTACTTACCAGCTTTTCATATCCCGACGGGTTGTCTTTGATGATGGACCTATATTCGGGCACCCTGGTGCTCTTTCATTTATCTTCACGGATCACGTGAGGATGAGAATGCTCCTGGTACCATACCATATAGTCTGAGGCTGCTTCATCACCTCGGTTTACAGGTCTCCCCTCGTTGATCCTGTACTGCATTCTGTTGTTTCCAATCTTCAACAGATGGGTTATCCGCGTAAATACTGTGATAATTGACTTACCAATAACACAGTTCTCTACGTCTATTTTGAACTTTCCGTGGATGTGAGGCCTAGGTTCTACTTGGACATAACCCATTTGACGCAGGACCCTAGAGGCATTGTAGATGACATATCTTGTTGGATGCCACAAGGGTCCAAAGTACAATGCCAACTCAGACCTTCGAGGTATAGTTCCATCAGCTAGCTCTTCCCTGTAGGGTTCAAACATACATCTCTGGACGCCATGGAGTCTAGCTTCCTCCTCAAAGCAATCAACTCATGCGCCTTGAACCTTGAATGGTTGCCCGAAAAGATGTATTTTTTGCCTCGGGTAGTCCCTCTCTCCTAATCCGGGTTCTGTCTTGCCAACTCGAGGGACGGAAAGTGATCATAGATCCAAGCCTAGTGAACATATCAAACCAAGTATGAAAAAATTGAAAGAGCAAAAGAAGAAAGAATAAATAGCAATCAAACCATCAATGGAGTTACTAAAATACCTGCAATAAGCTCACGTTCCCGGCTATTTGGCTAGTCTTCTCCCGGGATGCCTTTCTCATCTCTTCCATCAAAAATGTAACACATGTCATACCCCACGAATAGTCTCGAACTTTGTGGATGGGATCCAAAAGTTGTAGCAGGTTGGCGTCAACCCGGTTGCCACTAGCATTTGGGAAAATTACACATCCCAAAACGCACAGAAGATATGCAGTTGTTGTAGCTCTTACCTGGTCATCGCTGAACTCTGGGTTGGCTTCCTCTTTTTTCAAGGTGCCTCCGAACCTTTCCATCATATTAAATATATTAAATTGCCTGGTTCTGTATTTAGCCAACCGGTCAAACTCTTCGTTGGAGGTTCGTCGATCCCAACCAAAGCACTTCTCGGTCAAAGCATAAAGCTGGTCCTAGTTTAACTACTTCACATACTCAAACTTGACCACCTCTCCATGATCGGTCAGACCTAGAAATTTGCACCACATCATCGGATGTGATCGTCATCTCTCTCCACGGCATGTGGAAAGTATCGGTCTCCGGATAATACCTCTCCATGAATGCCGATATCGACACCTGGTCGTGCTTTAACATGGAGTTTGTGGTCGCCGTTGAAAGCCCTGAGTTTGTTATAATTTCTGGAACAGAAGACATTCACCGTCCAACGACCAGTCGTTCATCTTGTATGGTGCGGCAGTAGGTTTCAGTATACGGACCGCATTAGAATGGTCCTAAGATACACGACGAATTAAAAAATAATTAGAATAAAAGTTAACACTTTTACGAATAAAAATACAATATGTTAAGAATGGTGTTTAATAGTTTTTACCTCGGTAGAGTAGATTTCCTTGGCCCAAGAATCCTTGTAGCCAAAAAATAGATCTCCTTCCTCTCTTGGGAGCCCGGGGATTTGACCTTTTCGTAGACCCTTAATCTTCAGAGAGTCGGGGACCTTGTGTCCTCCTCTCTTCCTTGGTTGTTTCTTTGTACCAGTTTCTTCTTCTTCTTGGGTAGCATTTTGTCCACCTCCTTCGAACTGTTGAGGTTGTAGAGCACTTGGTCCTCCTTCTTCGTTTTGGATAGCGCTCTTTTTTCATCTAGCACTAGCGGTAACCTTCTTACCGCCTTCACGACGAGGCCCCGGTAGAATTGGATCTTCCCTTTGCTTAGAATGCCTTTCCCTTATTTGATACAAGATAAAAAAACAATCATTTCAGTACATAATTGGTAGATATAGTACATTGAACTCAACGTATTGTTAACAATCGGTAGTGAAAAAAAACGTTACACAATCGGTAGTATAAAAAACAACTTAACTACCGATTGTGCACAATCGGTAGCTCGGGCTCTATACTAACTGCCGATTGTGCATAGAAAAAATTGGAACACAAAAGTCTATGGACACACGCACAATCGGTAGTTATATAAAAAAAATTAACTACCGATTATGACTAATTTTGGATCCACTAGAATAATCGGTAGTTTATGTGTAAAAATAACTACCGATTGTGATCGATGTTTTTGAGGATCACTAACTTGTACAATCGGAAGTTTAACACTAAACGAAACTACCGATTATCACTACTTTTGCATCCAGTAGAATAATCGGTAGTTTAGTTCTAAACCTAACTACCGATTGTGGTGGGTGTTTTTGAGGTTCACTGAACACTCACAATCGTAAGTTTAACCCTATACAAAACTACCGATTATCACTAAATTTTAATATAGCAGAACAATCGGTAGTTTCTAACCTAAATATAAATACGGATTGTGCATGATTTTCATGAGCAGTGAAGAACACTGCCATAATCGGTAGTTTAATACAACCACGAAACTACCGATTGTGCAATCTAACCTAAAACCCTTTGTATTCTAGATAGTAATTCATGCAATTTAAGCAATATAAACACAAAATTATGGTAAACCCCTTACCTTATTGGAGCCATCAACTGCTGGAGAGGTAGATTTTCGTAATCGGACTCCGTTTCTACTTCATCCTCATCGCGTTTATCGCTTTCTTCGTATTGTTCTTGAACAATTTCTCGATCTCTTTCCCTTAGGGCAAATGGCGGCCACTGTATATTAGGAGGTTGACGATTTGTTTGCTTTTGTCGAGGCATCTTTAGATTGTAGTAACGACGATTAATTGGTTTACGATTATACAATGAATTGGTTTACGATTAATCGGTTGAAGTTGAGAAAAAAAGGTTTGATAATCGGTAGTTTGAAGTGTAATCAGTGGTTTTGAAATTGGAGAGAAAAGTGGAGGTGGAATCGGTAGTTTGAGAGAAAGTGATGTGAAATAGGTTTAGGTTTAGGTTTTATTAGTGAAATGTTTTTTTGTAATAATTTGATTAGTGAAAGATTTTATGATAATTTTACATACCCTTAGATAACCCTTAAGCCACACCCATTGGATTGCATTTAAAAAATAGCCTCTAATTAGTTTTTGGCGAGGAAATTCTTTTTTGATTGTTTTGTTTATTTACTTATTACGATCATTATTTCGATGTCAACAATGTGAACCTAACTAGTTTCTAAACCGGCGTTACCATCATGGTTTTGAAATGATCAACAATACCCAGTTAAGCTTGTACTTTTCTACTACACTTGAAGTAATTGTTTTATCAGATTGATCGTTAGTTTGAGTATCCACTTCTCTCTAATAGTTTTATATGTTTTCGGTTTGTACAGAGGCCACCACTAACTGATGCCTTAGACCCCGTAATAAGCTAACCTAGTATTTGCATAAGAACTTATAACGGAGAAGACGAAGAGATAAATATCCTAAATTGGAATGTCTAAAGATATACTCACAATAATTCAGCTTCTATTTCCTTTTAAATAGAAATAAGAGAGAAGCAAAGCCAACAAAAAAATATGCAGAGAGATAAAACAGACGTGAGCTGGGTTTTCGCAGTGTTGTAATCAAGGGGATGACTGACTAACTATATTGGCTCCTCTTTAACTCCCCTAACGCAGATGGTATAGATCAAACTTAATAAGCTGGTGAAATTCGGCTGCTAGTACAACATTCGGTTATATAAATCGTTCTTTGGAGCATGCCGGCCTTCTTCTTTAGCTTTTCGACAGTGGATATATCGTCTTTATGTTTATATACAGGAGTGAAAACAGAAGTGTTCATTCATTCAAGACCAAGGCACATAAAGATCTTTATCACTTTTCCTCCTTGTATCTTACTAGGACTTGTAAAGATACCGAAAAGCGAGTAGACGAATCTACATAAAACCTTGAATCACACAATTCAAATCATCTGAACGTTAACTTCATAAACACTGGAATCCTGATTGATTCAATGAAAAGCTAATAATATTTTTTTTTTCAGGTAGTTTTTTTTTTTTAATAAATTCTAAATTTTCTTGGTAACGACTCTTTAACTGTGGGTTTTTTCTTCTTCCAATAATTGTATTTTGGGCTACATGTTCATGTGAAAATTCCACCTAATCATTTCATCAATCTGCTAAGTATCTGATATTGGTCAAAGTCATATGATTTAGGATGAGTCAGAACTTAAAGGAAGCAATCTCTGTCACTTTGATGTTGATGCATGTGGTATGTGGCCTTGTGTGGGGCACATTACAGAATACAGACCTATATTTCACGGTTTTCACACCATATGACTTCTACTCCTTCAACTTGCCGGGTATCTATGAAATGTATTTTTCTCAATATAACTAGACTTATCTCTGATTCGGTATCCGTTGATATTATTAAATCGATACTTTTACCATTTTTTCTTTTTTTTAATCTCCGTTGTTAAACTGATATTTTTATTGATATTGTCATGGTCAATAAATTTTTGTCGACAGCTTTTGAATTATATAATATAATCTTTTAAAGATCTTTTACTTGTACAATACACATTTAAATGGTCTAAGCTAAGAATTCAAACGAAGAAAAAGAATGTTCTTGATTTGATTCTCAAGTTTTTTTTGTTACAACTTTACATACAATGCAAGAGTTTCTGCGCCCAAATGAAGAGAAAAGTATACCAATTCATCAAGCCAAATACTTCTGCTCTCTCTTTCTCTGGGCACCATTTTCAGATTAAATCCTGCAGATATTTTAAAATTTCCATGATCAAATGTTACAAACCAATGCAAGAGACAGGGTACGTAAAAAGATAATCAAATTAACACTTACTGTTGGAATTCTATGTTGATTTCAGAAGCAGACGCATCCGCAATCATGGCGAACGTAGCCGCCGATAGAGTCATGGTTGTATTCGCAACAACCGGATATGAAACCGAACTAACTCCCCGGTCTACAATCGTAACCGCAATCGTAACACCAAGTATACAAACTCCTTGCACTGAAGCACTAATACATCTCACTAAATATTGTCTTCCACATGAAGCTCCGTTATCCCAAATGCCTTCACCAGCTGATGCATATTGATTATTCGCAGGAAACTGACTCACGTCAGTACTGTAGCAAGCTGTAGCTGCATATAAATCATCCGGGATCAGCAGAAGTCATTCATAAATGTTACAATTTTGATAAGATGGGAGGGGTACTTACGTAGATATGGAGGACTGTATCGAGTAGCAGTGCCGACATCGGCAACGGAGAAACCAAAGAAGTTTGTGATGATTAAGAGAAAGTGGAGAATGTGGTGGTGGTGGCGGTGATGAGATTTCGTCATAGTACAACCACAACTGGTAGGATGATGAGGTTGGTTTAAAATACCATGGACCTTTCCCCACGTTATAGTGGATGTATAGTTAACGTTATGTGTACGATTAGTCAATGATTGGAAATCTTATGTACCAATACAAACGGTTGAATATAATGGATAAGTTGAGTATGTTAGAATTAATTCATTATTAATATGAAAGGAAAATGGGGCAATGGACATTATCAAATAGAATAGAGGCATAATATTTGATCAGCGGCAAAATCAGGATTGAAAGTAGATATGAACGAAAGAAAAACAAATGTATAAATTTAATTTGTAATCAAAAGACAATATTTTTAGAATCGTGCTATCACACTCGGTGCATAAAAATACAGTGAATATGTTTAAACTGTCAAATTTTTATATCTGTAAACAGGCATCTTCTGGGGTAACTTGTATGGATGATATCTAATTAGTCTTATCTTCTGGTTCTCACCTTACTTCCCTAGTAGGCTTTTGCTACTCTTTCCTAGTTCTCCACAAGGGAAGTCTTTGTTCCTTCAAAAGAACAGGAAACTAACAAACCAATCAAAGGTCATGTCAGTTTGATTGTTGATTCCACGTATTGTAGTCTGTTTTTATAAGGATTAGATTTGTTATCTGAAAAAGATTAGCAATGCAGCTTGTTGCCCGTTCGTCTTCTAATATTGTATCATCTTTTGAGCTCAAAAGGCAAAAAACTTGAGCAAAGACAAGTGATAACCGAGGAAGGATGGATGATGGGAAAGATTTCGTACACAAACTTAAATAATGCTCGAAACCATAGCAAATTTCTGATACCATGTTCAGAAAAGACAGCTAGAATGCTGAACACAAGAAAATCAACCAAAAGACAGCTATAATGCTGAAGACAAGAAAATCAACGACCGGCAAGTAGCAAAGACTATGGTGTATGTAGTAGATGGCAGCTAAGACTAGGTTTAATATCTCCTGTCAAGTGGACCATTTGGCTTGTCGAGAATTTTAATTTAAACCACT
This sequence comes from Papaver californicum, assembly GCA_023531435.1. NCBI lineage: Eukaryota > Viridiplantae > Streptophyta > Magnoliopsida > Ranunculales > Papaveraceae > Papaver > Papaver californicum. The sequence goes on from JAJJMC010012579.1 coordinate 99,806, forward strand.
GAATTTGGCGAACCAAATGTGTTTCTGAGTTAACAGGTGTTCCGTAAAGGGATAGCAGTTCTGATATTGCTTGACAACCATACACAGGAATCAAATTTCACAAACGCATTTCATACGGTCATGAAAATATACAAGCAAATTAACAGATTGATTACCAAAACAAAAATAGATAAACCTACAAATCCTTCTTTACAAACTCTACCACTTGATCTAGTAGCAAACACAATTATATCTTCATACCTGTGTCAGACCCTGCATATGTTCAAATAAAAAGTTTCAGTATACAGAGGTAGAATCTCTTGCTCTCTCTTCACAGCAAGAAACACAGGACTACATCAAATTATAAAGGAAAGAGACAAACCAAGAAAATTAGACTATTTTAAAGTTCATATAATCATACTTAAAACCTATATAATTGGAGAGGGAAATTGGAGAAAAGGAACGTACTGTTGGAAATCGATGTTGATATCCGTCGAAGCGGTTGCATCCGCTATCATGGAAAAGGCAGGTTCAGAAAGAACAATAGTTATTCCTGGACTCGATGGTCGAGATACAGAAGTATTTGCCCGATCAACAATCTTAATCTGAATTGTAACACCTGGGATACACGCTTGTTGCTTCGAGGAACTGATACATCTCACTAGGTATTCCCTCCCACATGATGCTCCATTATCCCAAATTCCTTCTCCAGCTGATCCAAAGAGATTACTCGTAGGAAATTGAGTTTGATCACTTCCGGAGCAAACCGTTGCTGCATTTGGAGTCCCACATAACATTAATAAATTATACAGCAAATACTTTTTAGCACAACCACAATTGAAACCAGAAGTAAGGTTGTCTGATGTTTAATTTCAGTTCCAAGCTGAAAGCCTTACTTAGACATAAAAAACTATACATGTTATTTTTCAATCATGTAAAAACTTACGTAAATATGGGGAACCGTATCGAGCAGCAGTGCCGACATCGCCATTGGAAATAATGAAGAGATCTGCAAATATCACAAAGGGAAGAAACCATTGAAGGAAGAGAAGCTGAACCATTGACATTTTAGTTTAGATAGATATTAGCTTCCCTTGTTATGTTATCTCATCTTCTACAGTCAACGGCTAGGAAAAGTCTACTGTTTTTAAATTAATATGTGCATTAAAAATGGATGTAGCAACAAATCCGACTTCAACATGGACGGCTGTGGGGTCATCCTAAATCCAGGAAAAATGCTAGGCAATCAGTTTGGGGTCAAGTTGACTATCCAAAGTCTAGTTCCTATCACAAGGATGATTAATTAATAAAAATAAACTTTATTTATTACTTGGCCCTTGTTTCTCTAATAAATAATTGCTCAGAAGGTTCCAAACTAACCTAATTCTCTATAAACTAACAGGAAACCAAAATTAAAATTTCTTAAAATTAATTTGTTCGATAAGTAAAGTAGTTTATGTGAAACATGCGATATTTAATTTGTTTAATTAAAGTTGGTATCTATAATTATACATACTACTGTAGAAAGATAAGGAACATTCGTCACAGTTATCAAATGATTATTATTCAAAACTAACAATCCTATGTCAAAATCACAATCAACGAGGGAGTAAGAAGGCTTCACAGATAAAATGAGATAACAATAACTTGTTAAACGTGACTCAAGTATGTTTCAAGCAAAGACTAGATAAAAGTGATAATATCCTCAGAAAGTTCTCTGGAAAAGTAACATATTGGAGAAAAATGAAGATACATGATTAAAATATAGAAGATTAAGTGAAGGAATATGAAAGATATGTCCTAGAAAGATAAGGAGTTGAACGAGTTAAACCAAGATTAACGGCGCCAATGTTTTACGACAAGACATGGGTGAATGATTATTTTATGATTGATTATCATGGGTATCCTAAAGATAAAGCACGGCAAAAGTAAAAAAGCATTTATGCAAAGAAGAACAAGTTATGATTGGCTTTCAAATTAAAAAAAAAAACATGGAGAAGAAGTCCGAAACGTACGGAATAAATTGAAAATAACGGAACCAATCGTTATAATGGTGTTTTCAGCTGAAAAACTCATCTGAAATCCGATGCAATTCTAAGAGCTGAACCAAAGTTCAGACTATCTTTTTGAGAGCTGAGTTTAATGCTGAATCTACTACGAGCGAGTATTCAGCCAGAAAATGAATTGAAATTAACCAATCAAATACCAACTCAAAAACAAGAAAAAACAAAAATCAGACAAATATCTTGTTGCTATCCCACGTCCATTTACCAACACTTATATGTTTTAATCATTCTTACCACAAAAATTAGTAATTCTAAAAGATATGGATTCTTAAACATTTATCACAGATCAGCGTGGAAACGGATTTTACCATTGAATCCGGTCAATATTAATGTCTTAGATGCCTTAACTCTTAAATAAACAACATGCTACTCCTTGTGTTTCGCCTTTCTTTAAAGAACTATCTGTTAAGCTCAATGCAAATCTTATTTTGACCCGTGATTCTTGAAGCCAACCACTCATGCTGATATCATATATAACAGCAGAATAGAACAAAAGTTTTCCGGAACTAATACCTAATACTACTATAGTATAACTACTATCATGCCAAAAAAAATTCCAAGGAATCTCAGGATAATTTTCCCGGAACATTCAGAATTTCTGCTGTTATATACTGTTTTCCATAAGCAAAATATGATAACCAATCCTCTCTACGAATCTATTATAGTTATGAATATACTGTTACTTCTTTCTTTAACAGTTTGAACTTTCAGGTCAAGTGGTGGTAATCAACTACCTGATTACCGATTCGTATATGTTTTCTGTACCAGTAGTTTGGTACCCTCTATCATACTTACAATATCTTAATGCCTACATCAGTTATGAATAACTTCTTTAGTGATAGGCTGATAGCATTATCATGCATTTTTAGACTCTACCTGCTACAAGCATGGATGAATCAGCACTATAATCCAACTGAAGTACCAAACTCATTTTATCAGAATTACACATTATAAGATATCACCTCCCTTTTTTTTCAATTACTTTAAATGAGTATCCATTCCTTCAAACAACATAATGCCAAAGCATCTTGTATCAAGCCTATATAGGTTCTAGGACTATCATCACTATAGTCATAACAGTGACACACATGTATAGCATCGTAATTTCTAAAAGTGAA
>JAJJMC010012582.1:0-11015 GCA_023531435.1 Papaver californicum
CGTATCAAAGGATCGAAACGGGACAGATGTGAAAGACTGAGCAAATCTCTGCATGATTGACACCTAGGATCGGGAAAGTAACATCACACTGATCTAAACAGATAGCATTAAATGCATATGGAACAGGAAAGTAGGAGTAATGATGAGCATGGAGCGGGAAAGTAAGGCAATAATTACTTTTATCCTATGAGTAACACGTATGATCGGGACAAAACTGATTCTCAAGGAATGAAGAACACGTGTAAACCATACAACGTAGCGCACCAAAAAAGAAGGCATGACCTGTCAATCTTACAAACATCCCGATCCTAATATAATAAGGAGAACGATAGAGAGCATCGGGACAAAAGGGACCCACAAATAAATCTATAAATAGAAGGGAACATTCAACAAAGAGGAGCTCGGAAAATTAGAGAGAGAAAAAAAGGCTAAGGAAGATTTATAAAGGCAGAAGAAGAAAGACTATTAGGTATGTACTATGAATAATTAGATCAAAAAGATAGGGAGGAAGATACATTTTTAACTTTTAAGAGATGATGAATTGAAGCTGAAGTTTTGATCAGATTTATGATCTGTAAATGATTGGATTGTTATAATGTCTATCAAATTATTGTTCTTAAATGATTCTGTGTTTCAGTTCATTAGTTAAAGTATTATGTTTATTGTAATATCTTTAAATCATTGGTTGTTAATGTCAATGGGAAAATTGGCATAAACAATTTGGCGCTAGAAACAGGGAGTGGGTTAAAGGATTTATCCTATCTGTTCTTGAAAAACGGATTTTTCTTTTATGAATGTCACATAATTCTCTCTATTAAATTTAAAACGAAATTTTTTTAAGTTTAAATGAGTCTGTTTAAATATTTGATCATAAAACGTATTTATAAACAAAAATCACCATGAAGCTAGTTTCTGTCATTTTCTTTTTTTTTAATCTGTTGAAAGATTATTCGGCTAACTTTTGAAAAAAAAAAAAACTATTAGAAATCAAGAGGAGAAGGCAAATCATCAGCAAATTTAGAAGAAAAATGTCTCAAGAGGCAGGCTCTGCGAATCAAGACAGTAATGATAGGCAAAGTTTCAGACAAAGGGAAGTTGAGAGTGATCCAGAACAACAACAAAGTGATGTGGGAAATCATTCACCTATCCAAGAGCTAACACCAAATGCTTTATCACAAAATCAGCTGTCACATCAGGAGAATGCAGGAAATGATGTAAATTATCTTCAAAATTTGATAAAAGAAATGAATGAAATAAGGAGAGAACAGAGGATCAATTGTGATAAAATTGAATTTTTAACCAGACAAAATCAAGTTTTAAAAAATACAATTCAGCGTGAAAAGAGACAGGCTGCAACATGATCACGAAGTCCAGAAACAGTTGCTGAAAGATATGCACCCAGAAATGAAAGAGAAAATCAGGATCATAGGATGGTGTTAGTAGGATCATCATCACGAGCCAGGAGACAGAGAGAAAATCAAGAGATTCAACGTACGCAATGGCAAAAGTGTATGGAAGCAATGGAGCAAATGAAAGAAGAAATAAAAGGGTTAAAGAATAAAGAAGGGGGAAGAATAGAAGAAGTGTTAAAAGAGGCTAAGCGCACACCGCTGGCTCAACGGTTGACAAATGTTCTATTGCCAAGAGAGTACAGTATTCCTGTATTTGAATGTTATGATGGTACAAGGACCCGACCTCACATTTAAAGTATTACAATCGAGTGATGTCACGTTGGGATGGACATGAAGCAATTATGTGCCGATGTTTCCCCTCAAGTTTAACAGGTTCAGCATTGTTATGGTACGATAGATTGCCAGAGAGTTCTATTGAGTGTTATTCACAATTAGTGAGAAAATTTCTTGAAGCTTATATGTACAACAAACCCGTTGATTCGGGAATAGATAGGTTGTATTCCCTCACATCATGGCCAAAAGAAACTATTCGAATCTTATACTACCCGATGGCATACGGTATGTCAAGCAATTGGAGACGTTGATTCAAGTACTGCAATAAATCATTATAAATGGGGAATCGCTGACCGGAGATGTCAGCTTTTTATTGAAATTCATCGTAATAATCCCAAGACCGAGGGGCAGCTTAGAGAGATAATAGAAACATGTGCAAGGTTGCAAGATGTCCAAGAACAAGGTCCAAGAAGCAGTTCAAGAAATCAAGGAAGCATGAAAAAGGACAAATTCAGTTGAGGTATCAATAGAAAAGAAAAAGAAATTTCCTCATAAATCAGAATCAAAGCGCCCACGACAGGGGGATAATAAACCTTTTTGCAACGATTTCAAGAGAGAGTGTTTACAAAGCTCAATATCTCATATACTGAGTTATTTGACATCATAAAAGCTAAGCCAGATTTTCATTGGCCATCGTCAAAAGGCAATCAACCTGAGTTTACACAACGATCAAAAGATTATTGTAACTACCACTGTTATAAAGGTCATGCAACAGAAAGTTACAGGAATTTTATTTTGCTGGTACAAAAAATGATAGATGCATGAGAATTAAAAGAGTATATTCAAAGGATCAAACCAACAACCAGACCCGACAAAGGCAAAGCAGTGCATATTCCGTATAATGAACATACCATTAATATGATATCATTCTCAGAAAAACGAGATACTGATTTGAATGCTGCAATCAATAAAAAGTTATGTAAAAGAATTCGAAATCATGAAATTTTTAAGATATCAGGAAGGATAACAGAAGCCTGGGAAGATTGGATGGCATCACCTTTAACTTTCTCAGCACGTGAAGTAAATCAAGAAATTGAGATGCACAAGGATCCTTTAGTCCTCACATTGCCAATGTCAGGATGGAATGTTAGAAAAATTCTTATGGATGGGGGCAGCTCATTGAACGTTTTATTTCATGATACATTTTGCAAAATGGCGTTCACAAAAGATCAATTATCCCCATCCCGGTATATAATTTATGGATTTAATGGAATGGCCTCAAGACCAGAAGGAGAAATAGACTTGCAAGTATCAGTTGGACCCATTAACATTTTAACAAGATTCAGTGTAGTAGATGCTCCATCTCCGTACAATGCAATAATTGGAAGACGATGGGTGCACCAGTTAAAGGGTGTAATTTCCACTTATCATCAATATTTGCGATTTCCAATACCACAAGGCGAAATGGAGATTCAGGGAGATCAGGATGATGCAAAGTTTTGTATAATGGCGGAGGTAAGAATGCATGAAGAACAGGAACAACAACAACGTGAAAGGAAGAGAAACCGTAGGACCGAAGCAAAGGAAGATGAAATCAATCAGTACTTGAAAAGAAACATCGAACAAAAGTCAACAAATGAGTTAGGAGAAAGCAGCAAGAGTCAAGAAAATTCAACAAGTCAGCAGTTTGAAGGACCCTCATAGCAATTAAAGGGAACTCCAACTTCAATCGGGAACCCAAAACCAGTTTTCACTTCCATAGAGAAACTAAAATTGTAAATATTGGAACTTTAGAATGGCCCAAGCAAGTACAGATTGGAACAATGATGAAAAAAGATATGGAGCAAAATTTAATCAATTTACTTCACGAGTTTGTAGATATATTTGCATGGAAAATGGAGGATATGCCCGGGATAGATCCGAGCATCGTACATCATGAATTACAAATACGTCCCGATGCTACGCTATTTCGCCAACGGATACGCAGAGTTGCACCAGAGTATCACGATCCGGTTGAAAAGGAATTAGCAAAGCTTCTAAGTGCAGGATTCATTCGAGAAGTGCGATATCCAACATGGATTTCTAACATGGTGATCTTTCCGAAAAAGAACGGTGGAGTAAGAATCTGTATAGACTCACCAACTTAAATAAAGCCTGCCCAAAAGACAGCTATCCACTTCCCAACATTGATCAATTGGTGGATGCTGTAGAAGGTCACGAAGCACTATCTTTTATGGATGGTCAATCGGGATATAACCAAATTGCACTTGCTGAAGCAGATCAAGAACACACAGCGTTCTTCACTCCTCGGGGGTTGTATTGTTATACCAGGATGCCGTTTGGGTTATGAAACGCAGGAGCAACATATCAACGTTTGGTCGATGCAATTTTCAAACCATGGATCGGACAAATATTAGAAGTTTATGTGGATGACATGTTGGTAAAAAGAAAATTATCCGCTCATCATCTACAAGACCTCGCTGTAATCTTTGGTGCGTTGCGAAGGTACAAGATGAAAATTAACCCGGAGAAGTCCACTTTTAGTGTTACATCGGGGCGATTCATGGGTTATTTGGTTACAAAAAATGGAATTGAAGTTGATCCAGTAAAGATCCAAGCAATAACAGATATGCCATCACCCAGAAGCATTAAAAGTGTACAGAAATTAAACGGATGCCTGGCTGCTTTAAGTAGATTTATTACCAGATCATCAGAACGGTGTAAACCTTTTTTTGAAGTACTCAAGAAGAAAAACAAATTTGAATGGAACGATCAATGTGAACAAGCATCCCAAAGTATAAAGAAGCATCTAGCTACATTGCCAGCATTACAAAAATCGGAACCAGAAGAGATATTAACTTTGTATACAGCGGCAACGGAAGATGCAATCAGTGCAGTGATGGTCCGCACCAATGAGAAGGTAGAAAAACCAATATATTATATCAGTAAAACCCTTAATTCAGTTGAAAGAAATTACACAAAGATTGAACAACTTATTTTATCATTTGTCTTTGCCACTCAAAAGTTACGTACATATTTTCTTACATATTATGTTCGTGTCCCGAGCAAGGCACCATTACAATCAGTATTGAAAAATACAGGAAAAGTGGGAAGAATCGATAAATGGAACGCACATCTAGAACAATTCAACATCATTTATGAGTTGCAGACCGCACAAAAATCTCAAATCCTAGCTGATTTCCTTGCAGATTTCCCGATTGAAGAAGAATATGAAATTCAAGGTTCGATAATTGGAAAAGGGAGTTCACTTTTTTAAGAAAAAAACAAACACTTTTTCATTAAAGTATCTATCACATTAACGATTTATTTTATTTATAATTGAAGGATTACCAGGATGCGAGGAAGAGGACCCGCAAGATATTCTGCAATCAGCAAACTCTCAAAGGTGGGAAGTCTTTGTTGATGGGTCCCGAAACAAAGATGAAGCAGGAATTGGCATAGTGATTACTGCACCAATGGGAGATCGAATGATCCATTCATTTCGTCTTGAATTTGAAGAACATATCAATAACATAGTAGAATATGAAGCCGTGGTTCATGCTCTAAAACTCATTATTGAATTAAGAATCAGCAATGTTCGACTTACAAGTGATTCACAGTTGGTAATTCGACAAGTCGAGTTAAAATATCAAACACTTGATGCCGATTTAGCACAATATAAAGATCTTGTTCAAATTCTAGCAAGTCAAATCCCAAACATTACTTTCCGACATCTATCCCGAGACAAAAACCGACATGCTGATGCTTTGGCATTCATTTCTTCCATGCTAAATGACCCAAATATCACAACAATAAAAGTTGGAAGAATATATGAACCATCCACTCAGATAAGAATACTTCATAATATAAAGGAAAACATGACAGAAAAAATCGACGATCACGCAATACAAAATGCTCCATCTGTGCCTCAACAAATAGGTGATCAATCAAGTGAGTCAGATTGGAGGATTCCGATTCATCAATACTTACAAGATAACATATTGCCTACCAATTCTCAGGAAGCAAGAAAAATCCAATTCAAATCAGATAACTACCTACTCAGGGATGGAATTTTGTATCGAAAGTCATTTCTCGGCCCATTATTCCGATGCCTATCACAACAAGAAGGAATTCGGATACTCAAAGAAATACATTATGGGGATGCAGGAAACCACAGTGGAAGACGATCACTTGCATTAAAAGCCAAAACCCAAGGTTATTATTGGATATCCATGCAGAAGGATTCGGATAACATGGTACGAAGATGTGAAGAATGCCAACGATTTGCAAAAAAGATCAAAGCACCCGCCACAGAGCTAAATTCTATACTCATTCCTTGGCCATTCGCAAAATGGGGAGTAGATATTGTTGGTCCGTTAGTTGAGGGAACCAAAAAGAGAAAATATTTAATAGTGGCTACTGATTATTTCACCAAGTGGGTAGAAGCTAAAGCATTAGCTCGGATCAGAGATTCCGATGTATTTACATTTTTATTTGAAAACATTATATGTAGATTTGGGATCCCAGCAGCCATAGTTTCTGATAATGGACAGCAATTTCAAGGAGGGAACATCGATATGTTGTTTGAAGCATATAATATTCAACAATACAAATCCACACCATTCTATCCCCAAAGTAATGGACAAGATGAATCCACAAATAAAACAATTGTAATAAATTTGAAGAAGACATTGGATGGGTATCACAAAATTGGTGTGACCAATTGCACAATACATTATGGGCATATCGTACCACGAGAAAAGAATCCACTGGAGAATCACCTTTTCTTCTCGCATATGGTACAGAAGCAGTCATACCAAGTGAAATCATTTTACCCACGACAAGAACAGAAGCATGGGAGAAAAATTTAAATACAGATCTAATGTTACAAAAATTGGATGATTTAGAAGAAAAGCAGGAAGTGGCACTCCAGAAAATGGAAAACTACCAAAGAAGGTTGGCACGATATTATCATAAAAGAGTCAAGTCACGAAACTTTGTCCAAGGACAATACGTTTTACGACAAATCCCAGAATACCATCGGGACAAAGATGCTGGAAAGTTCGCACCAACCTGGGACGGTCCATATATAATACACGCATCAACGGGACAAGGATCGTACTATCTTCGAAATATGCAAGGAAACACCTTACAACATCCTTGGAACGCACAATACCTAAAGCTTTATTATCCATGAATAATATCACAATTTTGGAGGCCGGCACAGGTATTTAAGTTTTTATCTGATTCTTTATATCACAATGACACTCTTTATATGTTTATACTTACAATAAAATTCAAATCCAGGAACATCTTATTCTGGAAAACGCTTCGATTGGCGACATAATCAAAATTCAAATCCAGGAGCATCTTATTCTGGAAAACGCTTCGATTGGCGACATAATCAACATTCAAATCCAGGAACATCTTATTCTGGAAAACGCTTCGATTGGCGACATAATCGAAATCCAATCTTACTGCCAAAGAGGTACATGACTTATTAGAATTTAAATAATTCAAAAATTCTAATAAAGAGGGAATACCTAACTTATGGTTATCATTTTCAGAGTACGTTCGGGACCAACCCTGTATCTTACCCCTGGCCCGGGTTTGTTTCGTATGTGTGGGATCTCGAATAATATGTTTTGAGGTATATATACACTTCAATCCATTGTACTTCTGAAATAATATGATTAACCTAAAATTTCTTATAAATATCATATTTTTGTGCAGAAGAAATATTCAGAGCACAATCCAGTGAAAAGCAAAAGATCACAAAATAATATTTCCAACAACAATAAGTCAAGCTTCAAGATAAAAGAGGATCGGGACACAGAGACAAGTGCGACTACGCTTCGGGGTTGGGCCGCCGGGGAGGTTGAGGAGGAACCACTGGAACAACAGCACGACCATTCAACACAGAAGGATCGGCTTCAGCACGATCCAAGGCAGAATTGAATGACATCGCAATCTTTGCCTTGGCATCTTGCCTCACCCAGACAATATAAGCATGCCCATAATCAATTTCTGTTTGAAGATCTTTAATCTTTTGCTGATCTTTTTTCTACTTTCTCTTTTTCAGCATTCAATTCCTTTAGTAGTTCATCAGATCTTGATTGTACTTTTACAATTTCGTGTTCTTGAGCACTTATCTGAGATTGTAAATCCCGAAGCTTGACTGTATTCAGGGCCACATTTTTCTCTGAAGCCTTCAGCTCTTCAGTAATGTTTGCTATGGTATTGTTTGCAATATTTAGTTCGGCTCCTGCTACTGTTGCTCGGCCATTGGCTTCATTCATCTTCTTTTCTAGCACTGGAAATCAGAATGAATATTAGATAAACAACATAACACCATCAATAAAACAACCATATAACTTAAACATATACCTCTAACTACAGATTTAAACTCTGCTTCTTTAAGGGTTAAAATTTTCAGAACTTCTTGATACTTGGATTCATCTCTATTACGCCTCCAGGTATTCAACTCAATACTATCGGACAATTATGTTAATTTCCCTTTAACCAATTCCATACCCATATTTACTTCTCTTGCATGATTGTTCAACTGAGTCATTCTACGCTAGAACCTAAACAGGGATTCCAAGTCTCCCTCTGATCCCAAAAATGAAGGACAAATTCTTAAAAAAATAAAATAAAAAAAAAAAGTACGATATAAGCTCACACCAAAGGAAAGAGCGAACCGAAGGACACCAAAGGAAAAAGCGAACCGAAGGATCGTACCTAAAAGAACGAACCATAGGATCGTACCAAAACATAGGTACGATCTAAGCCCACACCAAATGAAAGAGCAAACCATAGGATCGTACCCAACATAGGTACGATCTAATTTATAGAGCTACCAACTCAAAATAAAATATGAACCAAGAAGTAAGGAACGAACCTTGGTTCTGATCTTGAAGCTTTTGATTTTGATCCTCAAAAATTTGAAGCTTTTCCTGTTGTTGTTGTTGTTGTTGTTCTTGTTGTTGTTGAAGTTGATGTTGAAGATTGTTGTTCTGTTGCTTGAGATTTTCAATTTCTTGTTGCAAATTTTCATTTCCAATCTTCGCCTTGGCTACTTCATTCTTGAACATCAGCTCCATCATTTCTTCAACAGCAACAGCTTCGATCAATTCTTCTCCATTTTCTTCCTCAATAGCAATATCGTCTGCTTCTTCTTGAGGTAATCCAGTGAAAACTGTTATTATACCGGTACATGGAGCAGCATGCTCTATCTCAAAGGTAAAAGGAAGAGGAGAAAAAGAATCGAAGATATTGGAGGGAGCAGTGGCGGTTGGAACAGCTTCAGAAATGGGTGGGGGTATTGAAGGCTGATCTGAAGAAAGAATAGGTTCCCCCACACTAATGGGAACAGCATTGATGATAATATCCTGTCCCGATACCTCTGTACGGACCGAACTTTCAACGTCCTGTCCCGTAGCAGCTATAAGAGCGGAACCGCTGCTCCATTCACCTAAACAATCCTTAATTTCCCCTTCCTCTGCTTCGGAAGGGTACACTGGTCTTCTCAATTTTCTCTTTTTCTTTGTTTCTTCAGGAAAAACTAACTTTCGTTTCCCTTTACCTTCAATAACCTCCTCTTCAACTCTCTTTCTTCCCTCAACAATTTGAATACCTAGACTTCGGTGTGGAGGAGGAGGAGGGACTTCATTGGAGAGATCAGAGTCAGGTTCAATCTGAAACACAAACATTTGACCCATAAGGAAAAATTCAGTAGTAGCTCGGAACGAACATTGAAATAAAGAATAATACAAACCTTATAATTGAACTTATAGTCATCGAAATTTAACCGCCAAGGACAATAGTTTGGAAAACGGTTTCGGAGCACTTGAATTTCATTGGTGGAAATGTTACCGTAAATCCAAGGACCTTCAATTACAACTGGAGTACGGTACCATTTATAGTCATGATCCTGGCGAATTCTCTCCTTTGTGGGAAAATCAAGGGTGGTATTGGGAATATGTTTGATTTTGGGATCATCAATTTCATATAATAAGGGAAATCCCGAATGACATTTCCTAACGGGGCTAACGCTCCATTTCACATAATTTTTCTTTGTAATACCATCTCCATATGTGGTATGAAAATTTTCAATAGTATAACTACTACGTTCTGTAGGATCTGGAACGTAGCAAGGAAGGTTAGTCCGCCCCTCGCTCCGAAGATAGCATTCATCAAGAATACGCCACCAATTTCCATTGTACTGAGCAACGGATCAAGCAAGTCCGTGAGGAGAATTACCACGAGTCGCAAGGACTTCAAATTGAAAAGGGTTTTCTTCTTCATACAATGGAATGCGAAGTCCAGCCTCTAAAGCACCAGCAGCAATTAATAAACGATTGGGAGAATAGTTAAACTTCTGCATCGCTCCTAAAGTTAATACATCGGAAGTCTGGTCAAAAAACGATACTTTAAAACCCTCGAGATCATGCCTTTGCTTAAAATTCCCAATGTTCATTGTTCGATAACTATAAGATGCTTGAGAACGTTTATTTCTGGAGGTGAGATTGACAGATGCAGAAACCTCAGGAGCCGGGTTGTGAACGGGCCGAGGCACGGCGTACCTAGAAGAAGAAACCCTAAGAGGTCTTCCAGAGTCTTGATGATCACCGGAAGTATGGGGATTCCTGGACGACATGATGTTTTATCCGAAAAGAAAGTTTAAAAGAATCAAAATATGAAGGAATCAATTCAATCATATCTGTAAAAAGTTAAACATTAAAGTCAAAATATGAACTGAAAGTAAAAATTTTAACATGCCTGAAAAAAGAAGATAAACAGTTACTTGATCAAAGGAAAAGTAAATATGATTGATGCTAAAAGTTCCTGAACAGTTGGGAGAACGAAAACACTTGAAAAGTTTAAGGAAGACAACGAGCAGCAACTTTAAGAGGTAAAAACAAAAGTGAAAAAGACTGCATCGTATTTAAAGCAAAGAATAGAAACCGTCACAACTAGGGGAGGCACTAATTAAGGCAAAGATTTGATTTCCTCGATAAAAAGAGTAACTGACACAAACGTGATAATAAAAGATATTGCTTCCTAAAAGTTCGCATAACGTGTGAAAAGAGGTAGTGGAAAAACAGGGAGTAATAATTCTTCTTTTATTTTTTTTCAAAGCCTTGGATCAACCGTTAAAAGTTTTTGAAAAAAAGAAAAAGATGGGGGCAAGATGTTGGGAAATAAAAGAAGGGCGACACGTGTAAGGAAATTAAGAAGGAAACAATGAAATTAAGAAGAATGAGAAGCACACAATCAAAGACGTATCAAAGGATCGAAACGGGACAGATGTGAAAGACTGAGCAAATC
>JAJJMC010012594.1:5827-56217 GCA_023531435.1 Papaver californicum
CCAATCCAAAGTGTGGGTGCCTTGATCCATTTTCCCGGGTGCCTTTACCACTTTTTGAGCCAATTTTTCCACAAATCTTTATTCTTCTAATGTACCTACAAAAGCATAAAAACACGTAATAGACACAAAATCGAATACTAACTCACTAGAAATTAAGGTGCAATTTAGACACTAAAATGTGTCTATCACCGTTAGGGTCCAAAATTACTAATGGATCCAGTTTTGTGACCCGGACCCGATCCATCCGGGTACCCATTGACAACCCTAGTGACAAACCTTCGTGATTGGAGAAAAAGTGGTTTAATAAATTCTTTTATCATGTTTCCTCCATTACAAACCTTCGTTTCGAGAGAAAGTAGTTTAATCAATCATTTCATCATTTTTCCAGTATGGCAAAGCTGTTTAAAGAGAAACTAGTTTAATAAATCATTTCATCACTTTTCTTCTGTGCCAAACTTTTATGTCCAGAGAGAAAATAGTTTAATAAACCATTTCATAGTGTCTTCTCCGTGTTCGGAGAACATCATATGCTAGAGACAAGCTAAACATAATAATAAAGGTAGAAGCTAAACAATATTATTAAAGGTAGACGAATAAGGAACGGGAAAAGGCATGGTGTAATGAGAACTGACCCACCGTATATATATATAACTGATATCTTTGTTATTTTCTTGGATTTTTTTAGGTATATCAAGAACATAAAACACAACGTAGTTATAAGTGGTGGTCTGTATTTGATCTTGAGAAGTTAAGAGGAACAAAAAGTGATCTGGATTTCATGTTGAGAATTTAAGGGGGACAAAGAGTGGTCAGGATTATAGGATCTGTTTTTAGTTTTAGATTAAGTAACGTTCCGGATTTTTTAATAAAACCAGATTGAGTTATAAGTGGTTGTTGAGATTTCATCTTGGGTAAGATATATGGATCTCATTGATGGTTTAGTTCTAAGGTTGGGATCCTCTAATAAGCAAGGTTGAGTTATAAGCAACGGCTGAGATTTCGTTTGGGAAAGATAAAGAATGGTTGAGATGGATTTTGAAGGAGGGATAAAGAGGGGTTAAGAGTTTTTAAGGTGGGATAAAGAGCGGTCAGATCTCTTTTCCCCTTTGATAACTCCCACATTAAATCTCTCCAATTAAGGCTTAGTTTGGTATTGCTGTGAGTTTTATAAAAACGTTTTTCTACTGTGCATTGTTGTGTTGTGCTGTGCTGTGTAAAAAAAGCAGTTGAACGTTTGGTAAAGTATAACAAAAAGTTAAAACAGATTAAAAAAATAATCAAATTGTGTTTGGTAAAATATCAAGTTCAATTGTTGTAGTTGTAGCAAATAATAAAAACAGACATATCTCTTAATGTAGTGTTCTTCAAGTTTATTGGATTTAAAAATAATTAAATTTTTAACTTTTAAATATTTATATAATATTAAATTTACTGATAAATATTATTATTTTTATTGTTAAAAAATATTATTTTATTAATTACTTATTATAGATATAATTTTCAAATAAAAAATCGAACTAAAATTTAAATAATTATTTAAAAATTACACTTATTTTTATTATTGAAAGTGTTATTATTGAAAGTGTTGAGGACACCACATCATTAAATTAAGAGAGAGTACCAAGGCTCTTACTTCATATGGTATTTTAATATAAAATATTCGGATTTCGTCTTGAAAAGTTAAGGGGGACAAAAAATGGTCAGGATTATATGATCTGTTTTAGTTTTGGGATAAGTAGCGGCTCGGATTTCATCTTGGGTAAGATATATGGATCTCATTAATGGTTTAGTTCTAAGGTTGGGATCCTCTAATAAGTTTCATCATCGATAGATGTAGTTCAGTCAAGGTTGGGTTATAAGTGACGCCTGAGATTTCGTTTGGGGATAGATAAAGAGTGGTTGTGATGGGTTTTGAGGGGGTAAAGAAGGGCTAGGATCTGTCCATGGAATGTGTAAGGATTAGTCAGAATTTTTTTGGACAAGTTAGGTTAACCATATGTGTGCAAGCATGACGCTTGGCTATCTGAGTGATAAATGGATTAAAACGCTCTCCTTTCGGTTTCTCAAAAGAAAACCCAAACTTTATCATAAACAAAAAATCAATCAATCTGATAAAGATCAAACGAATGCGCTAGAAAATGGTTTTTCGTCTTCCCCATTGAAAAGAAGGAAATCTCTATAAAATCATTCTCATGATATATGAATTCAAATCGACTTATAATCCGTCTCAGGAAGGAATTTATCATGTTAAATCCACTGCTAGAAGATTGTTCATATATTTAGAGAGATTTATGTTGCTTCTACAGATATATTTCTTTAATGGCCTAATTTATCAGATCTTGAACCTTTCTTTGGTAATTATTTTACAACCCTTTAATGATTTCTAGAGTATGGGTTTCGATTTTTTGAGTTATGGTTTTGACGATTTGAATTTGTTATGTAGGTTATATTTGATTAGTGTTTTGAAAATTTTATCTTTTAACAGTGTTATCAAACAATACTAATTTTCTGATGTCCTCAGCAGTAAGAGATAAAAAAACATTCACAATATTCTTTTTTCCTTTTTGATTTCAATACTACAAATTTGCTTTTACAGTGATTGGGGAATCTCTAGAGACAGATAGTGATAGAGATAGATGGAAATTTCGGATTTCTTCATCTCCTTCTTATGTTTTTGTTGACCAGTTTTTTTTGGAAGTCGTGAAAAGAAAATCCATTTACTGCTTTCTTTCTCTTCTTCTGTGAAGAGATGTTGGCATTGAGTGAAGGCGGTGGATGAGGAGAAGGGGAAATGGAGAAAGGATTTGAAACAAAGCTTCATCTTCAAAACCCAGATAGTAATAATAACTCAGTTCTAAAATCAAAGAGTTTTGTGTTTAGAGCACCCCAAAAACAGTTTATTATTCAAGAGCTTCGATTAGGGGAGATCTATCGTGTTGGTTCTTATTCAAAGGTAACTCCTTGTTTACCCTTTTTTTATGAGATTTGAAAATAATTTTGATGATAAAATGGGTTTTTGTTTATTAGAAATTTCTGCTTAAACTATGATATTTTGTGGGATCTGATCAAAAGGTGTAAACTTTGCTCAAATTGGAGTCACTAATGAGCTTCCAATTGTAATAATTACATGAATTTAGGGAAATTTTGATGATCAAAGTAGACAATTTTAGACTCAAATCTTAACTGTTTGAGAAAATGCCAACATAAATTAAATGGCTTATTACTTGATAATATGAATTAGGGGGAAAAACTCCATAATAGATTTGCTAATCGCTTAGTATTGTTATTAGATGCACTGCAAACAATGGGCAATAGATGATACACACATAATTTTCTTGGGTTTTGTTTGTTTATTTGAAAATTTTTAATTCGAATTGTTGTCATTGGTGATACCATTTAATTGGTGTAGTTTTTTGGTAGTGTTGTTGGCTAATTGGAAGAAGTTTATTATTATCAGGTTGTGAGGGCGAAGAAAGGGATATATGAATCGTATATGCGGTGAGATTATGGAAAGAAGTGTATCACGAAAGAAAATAAAACATCGTATGCTAAGTTGGAACGGATTGTACTCGATTGGTAATTCATCTGCTCATTATTTGCTATTGGTGGTTGGTATTACATCTGCTTATTGATTCTTTTGGCTATAGGAAATTCTCCTGAAATCATGACTCTAGGGTATGTAAACAATTCTGCATTTTATAATGCATATTTCCACCTACCATCTGCTCATTGATTCTTTGGGTTACAACATCGCTTTTATACAATCCATGGATTTGTTCTTTACGCGGTCTCGAGTTTCTTCATTTTTCAAGGTATTTTTATAGTTGCTTTCAATTATGAAAATTCTATTTGTTCATATTGTCAAACACATGCTTTGGTTCTTAACTCATTTTCTCCTTTCTCGCAGGTGGTTATAATAGTGTTTATATTCTCAAACCACTATCACCACCAGCATCAACAGTTGTCGTATGCGAGAATATCACGTTTTTGTTGATTAGATTAGTTTTTAATAGATTTTGTTGCAAAGGAATATACATAGATGAAGAAGTATATAGTGATTCCAGAATATTAAACCATCAAATTAGTATGATAATATCTTAAACGAAAAAAATAGTGACCAAGAAGAGATTAAGCTTCTTAAAATAAAGTATCTACCTACTAAAATTGCTAATGTTATTGAGGTAAGTTTGTTTGTTAAAACCGTAAAAACTGGAAAACTTTATGTTTATTATTTGTCAACTAGACTTGGTTTCTTTTTATTAAACTGGATTTATTATTGATCTAAATTGAACTGAAATTTGAGGGTTTTTATGGTTTGATTGTCAAGAAATAGAAATTTTGTTTTCAATTTGGTGCTTAGTTTGATTGAATATTTGGGTTTGGGTTGGAATTTTAAGAAATGAGAATTTTGATCATTGTCATAGATTTTTATATAAAATATGTATTTAGCTTTGAATAAATAGAATTTTATAAATTTTTTATGTTTTTAGCATGAATATTTTGGAATTAGATCATGTAGAAAGTAAGAGTGAAGCAGAAGGTGGCAACATTGATTTGCAAGATGGGAGGAAAAGTATGTTGTTTTAGAAACATCAACAGGAAAGGTACATAAATGATTATATTTCCCTGCTTTTCACAGTTTTGTGTTGTTATGATTGTTGCTACGTAACTAGCAGTTGCAATTTGACTAATTGAGTGCTTAACTACTGTTGGTTTTAGAATAAACATAGAGAAGAGTCCCCAGACCAAAAACACAGGTTATTTCTCTTATAGTGATATTTTCTTAGGTAAAGTGCTTAAATTTTAGGCAATGTCATTCAGAGCACTTCCGACGGAGAAAAACTTCTGAATATGCAAGATTACGAGTATAAATTATTTTTTCTGCAACTTGATCCTAATTGAATTAAGATGTTATTTTTTCTCACACAATACGGGTTTTATCTGGTGCTTAACCACTATCAAAATAGAAAACAGGTCATTTGAATCCAGGGGATTGATTGCTTCACCTGATGGAACTCAAGGTAAGCCAAATATAATTGAATGTCAATTGTCTTACATTCGAATTTGCCCACCATTTGTATATAAAATCCAACAAGGACCCCCTATGGTTTCTGCCTATACTTTTTTTATAACAAAGTAAAAGTCTTAACTATATAATTTGAATTGAACGTTCACTATAAAACTACTTTTCTAGACAAACTTGCATATTTTCTCTCTTACTTACCACTTATTGTGAAATCTCATTCGAAGTATTTAGTGGACCACATATAGATGATTCATGGTTTGTTTTTTCTCTTCCTAAATTGAGCAGTTCGAATAACCTTTGTAGATTGCGACATGATTTAAAAATGTTTCACCTCATAAAAATATATAGGCTAATTATAAAACCACTGTGTGTGTTTTTCTTCAAGATTATTGGTATCTTCTCATTATCAGTACTTATTTGATGTCTTTATTTCTTATTTTAGTACTTGAGCCATCAAGAATGGGTACATTTACTCTCGACGATATGATTTCCATGGGTAAAGATGCGGGTGAGGAATTGTGTTCACGTGTTGGTCCAGGTTTCTTTGATTTCTTATTAGCCCAAAAGTATAAAAAAAAAACATAATAGGTTAAGAGAAAGAAGTTCTCTGATGCGTTCAAAGGAATAGGTCATGCATCGGCTTCTGCTATTTGTACTTTGTAAGATTTACCGGCTGTAGTTGTTTGTTGAACTAGATTAGGTAAAGCATGGTGAACGGAACTTCAAAAGCTGAAGAAGACTAGATTAGACTATTTATTCATTTTTGTGCAAGTTAGGTTTTTGTTTTTCTCATCCTTTTTCATTGTTGGCATATAAAGTCTTGGATTTGGTAATTGCTTAAAACAAAATCTATTGTCGTTTTTTTTTCCATTAAGCAACTGTACTTCTTACATAAATTTCATGTATAGTGTTGTTACATTGTACAGATGGTTTCTCGATGACCTGCAGATGTGAACATGACTTTATGCATTATCCATAGTATATGAAATATCTATTGTGCTCTTTGTAAGTACTATCAAGCAACAATAAAACAAATTTGGTTAAACAATTAACTTTCATTAATCTTGATCTTACAAATCTTTTTTATCTTCGCATTTATAGTTTTAAGAGTATATAGCATACCTCCATTTGATCACGAGCATCAATATCATGTTCAACTTCATATTGCAGCTAAGCAAGCTTGCGCTTCTCATTCACCATCTTTTCATGAAACAAGGCTTTCTGCTTATCCCAAGTCCGGAAATTATGATGGGTTCTTTTCTTCCTATTAGACACTTCTACACAGCTAGCAGCTGACTCTACAACTCTTACTTTAGCAACCTCTATCTCACGCCTTAGCTCTGAGTTCTCCACCTCAAGCTTTCGAACTTTCATATTAGCCCGCTCAACCTACCCAGTAGCCTTACCTAATGCCCAATCCATTTCTAAGAGCTTCTTCCAATATTTGTTTTTTCTTTTTTCAAATAAGACACTTCTTATTTCTCCTGCCCCAGGGTCTTAAACTCGGCTTTTTATTTGCTTAGCCTTCATGCAGCCTGCATTACCTTCTGATTCGCCCATTCGGTCTACTCTTGAAGCTGGTTCTGCAGTTCCCTCACTCTTGGGCCAATTTTTGAATCATCTCATCCTTTTCATCTTCTAGGACAAACTGATCTAAGGTATTATCATAAGGAATGATCAAAAAGTTGTAATAAATAGGGATTTTTTAAGAGGCATTTTCCTGTGGAGGTGAGGATGAGAGAGAAAGCCCAATATTGGCTTTAGTTAATAGGTGTTTAGGTAATAAATATTTAGTTGCAGGTTTGTTTTGGTACGCTTGATTGTTTGGGCAAAAGATAAAGGGGAAGAAATGTTAAGGTCCCACCAAGTTGAGTCAGATCAACACCCACTGCTTTACCGACAGTCTCAGTAACCCCCAAGATACTGAGCTTGCCTGTTCTCATGACCCCTTTAGGTCCATAAGCTCTGTAGTTCTTATCAAGCTAAATTGATTTCTGTTGAATGATAGATTCTCTCTTAGATGTATGCGCTGGAATGACCCTTCTTACCACCCCTTGGGAACAATAGTGGTTTGTATTCTGTGGCATGGTTCCAAAGTCCACCTCTCCATGCTTACCCCTTTATCACTGAAGCAGTAAAGCCATAAATCATTTTCAGGATTTGTGATGTTATCTGAATCCAAATTTATCTTTTAAATCTAGCTATGTTCATATTTTATAGTGATGCATGTTGAAAGTTAGCTACCCTTATCCATTATTACACCACATTAGATAAATTAGAAATTTAAAAAGATAAGTAAATTTTGGTTAACAAACTTAACAATATATCAACTTTATGGTCACGAAATCCATTAATACAATAGCACAAACACATTACACAAATATAAGGATGGAAAGATTCGTATACCCGTGCTGTTACAGCACGGGTTAAGCCCTAGTAAAGAACATTAAAAGCAAGCGCCGATACTGCAAGCAAAATTAGAACTAATTATAACCACATATGGTTATATCACTGATGTTTGTCGTAAGTGCAACAAATTACTTAAAACATTTCCTACTAATACTAACAAGTAATATAATGATAGTAAGGACCGTTCCCACAGAGAGATGTGTAATTGAGATGTTATTTAAATTAACAAAAAAAATAAAAGTAAACATTAATGGGGATTGGTTGATTAATTACTAAAGATGATTAAGGAGTCATTCGTGGGTACCAAACGTTAACTCAACTAGTATCCTTATCTATTTGTTGTTAGAATCATTCATCACCAAGGTATGCTTAGTTATCCCCAACATTCCTTGTTTTACCTAAACAACAGGTACGCTTAGTCGTCGGATTTTACCCATTTGAGACACCAAGAAGTACGCTCTTAAGTGTAACCC
Source organism: Papaver californicum (assembly GCA_023531435.1). NCBI lineage: Eukaryota > Viridiplantae > Streptophyta > Magnoliopsida > Ranunculales > Papaveraceae > Papaver > Papaver californicum. Next base: position 13,736 of record JAJJMC010012594.1, read on the forward strand.
AGTCAGACGTTTTAGGGTTTGTGAATTTAGGTTGATCCCAGCAGTTAAACTCATTACGCTCGGTTTTTACTGGTATTGTCTTCACACACGATTTCTCCACAGAATCCCTCTGCTAGGCCTTACGTTTTCTACTTGTATCAGAGGTGCTCAACAATTTCGGATCGTTCAACTCTTTAATAGCACTAGTGTAATCAATAGATTAATTTAACATGCACTTCAAACAATCTAAAATTCATTCATAAACCTTTGATATAGTAAATACAAGCAATAATAGATTAATATAGCATGCACTCCAGGGGGTTGTTGAGTTTCTTAGATAAACTAAAATCAAAATGAATAAAGTTTGTGAACAAAAATAGAAAATACTGGTTAGAGGTTTCATCTTCCATCACCAAACATGTTCATCAGTCAATAAGAATCAACATCCATTCTCTCTTCATACCAATAACCCTAAAGTATCCCCACTCGGTGTAATACTTCGTTACGCCTCCATATGTCAATATATACTGCAATCGCACTTTTCCACCAAATAACCTAGTGCTAATTGCTAAGAGACTCAACTAGAGGAAATCATTAATATCTGTGAGACGAGTTATATATTCATAAGAAATACATTGCACAAACGTGGCATATACAACCTAGGCCAAGCTTTATTTATGACTTCCTTCACTATTCGCACCACTAGTGATCACAAATCACTACTAGTTATTAGGGTTCTTGATAAAATTACCTAAGATTCCTAATTAGATTTAGATAAGTTATTAAGGATATTTAATTCGCGATTTTAAACATACCAAACAACCAATCATATTACATGAACACAATCACATAATTGTTATACGTAGTAAAACATTAACGATAAAAAAGAGATAATGAAAATTAAAACTAACCAGCCAGATTGATTCCCAAGTTTAGAACTTCCGGTAACATCTCCAACCAATAGAAGATCAACTACTCATGGGTTCATTAAAACCCATGGAAAATTTACAAGAAAAGAATAAAGGAAAAGAAGAAGAGAAAATATCCTAGTTCCTCCCCTTAAAAGGGTAAACCAAATTTTGCTCTCATTTCTCTAAAGAATTTGTGTAGAAAATTGTATCCAGGCTCCCCTTTATATAGGTTTTTGTAACCTCTTCTTGATGTCTATCTAATTAGGAAACCTAATAACCATTAAATATTTCCACCTCCTTTTGATCCTATCCGAGTAGAAAACTTAAACTCCTCAAATACTAACACCTCCTTATTTTCACATCCAAGGCAAGCCCATCCCTTCTTCCCCTTTCCAAGTAGGCCCAAAAGAGGCCCAACAGAAACCAAATTCAAATTGGTTTCATGTTTTGCTCATAACTTCTTCATACAAACTCAGAATAACATCATTCTTTTTGCATTGGCTTCGTATTTTCATTATATAAAAGATGATGATAAGAAATCATGGATTTGAATGAGTTTCAATTTTTCTTTAATTTTCTTCATTTGTAGCACTTCACTTTTTTAACATTTTTTTAAAGTCATTTTCACTTCTTTTGGTTGAATCGTCATAACATGAGAAACAAAATAGAAGACAAGAGTAATAAAAGGTAAAATAAAATAAATATAACTAAAATAAATATGGAATTTATACTCGAAACATGTAGATTATGCACCTATTATTTAGCTTAAATAATTCAACAAAATCCTCTGGTTACAAAAGAATTCGACAACAAATAACAATTCTCCACTATAAGAACAAATCTTTACTTGCTACCAAAGTAGTCGAAATCGCTTTCCTCGCTCGAGTACTCGGCGAGTAATCGCTACTTGCTACCGGATCGGTGTGATTTCCGATTCCAAGACCTATCCGATGTTTGGCGATTAACTCGGTCGATTTTTCCGATTTTTTGATTCTAAGCCCAAGTACTCGACCGAGTTTTCCAACTTTTTCCGATTTTTCCGATTAGCTTGTTGTATCTTGCAAATTATCACTCTAATCCTTAATTCTTAGTTCTTATTTGAACCTAATACAAATTATACAATTAGTAATTAAGTATAAGTCATGACTCATGAGTATTATATATAAATCTCTAATAAATAGGTTCCGAGTATGATGCCGAATTTTGGCGATTTCCAAGTCCGAGCTCATTACTCCTCGCTCCAAGCTACCCCACCGAGTAGGACCGAGGAATGATTTCGATTACTTTGCTTGCGACTCTATTTATTATTGTAAAAAGTGTAGGAAATATTTTGATTTGTTTGACACCCATTGGGAGACTGTCATGATCTTACTTCTCTTTTAAAGGTTTGTAGGTACACACACACACACATATATATATATATATCTTTGTCTTGATTTAGTTTTTGTTGTTAATATGTACTTATATAATATTCCTGTTCAAAGAAGTTTGCAAGTAGTGACATGAAATATATGTTATTGTCATAGTCCTAGTAGCCGTCCCAGTTCCGTTCATTTAGCCCGTATTACTTATGTAACCACCTAGAATTAGTATCCATTATATCTTTACTACGTACCGTTATTTCCATTTCCGTTAACTTGTAATTGGTGTATGCTGCCACCTATCCTTGGCTTAGAGGAGGTGTTAGGGTTGTGGTTATATCAGTGACTCCCTTGTAAGGAAAAGACAATCAATGAATTAATGAATATTTGAGGTTGTGTTCTTCTGCAACCAGAGTTACCATTTTTTATCAAATTGGTGTTTAAATTATACTAAGTATAGTACAATTAGCATCAGAGTCGTTTCGATCTTCCAAGATGGTTAATCTGATTGTACGAGAGCTAGTTGATACTTCTAAAGAACATGAAGGAAAATTTACTTAAATTGAAGACAAGCTGATTCACATCCAAGATGAATTTTGATGCGACTGATACTCAGATTAAAAATATGAGTACTCAATTGAATGAAGTATTACTCATCCTGAAATCTAAGCCTATTTATTTCAAATCCAATGGAGAACAAGGTGGTACTTCTGGATCTAACTCAAATACAAGTGGTGGAGGTTTTTCTTTTAGATCCCTGAACTCTCATCGTGATCCACATTCCTATAATCGTATTCCAAAGTTGGATTTCCCTCACTTTGATGGTGAAAACCCAAGGGGTTGGGTGCAGAAATGCAAAAGATACTTTCAAATTCACAGAATTGAAGAAAACCAGAAGGTAAGTATTGCTTCCATTCATTAGATGGTCGTGTTGATAAATGGTTTTAAAATTTTCAGATTGGTAAAATGGGTATACCATGGAAGGATTTAGTTGAGGGTATTTGTGCTAGATTTGAGAGTCCCATCAACGATAATTATGTGGGCTCTTTTAACAAACTATCACAGATTGCATCTGTAGAAGAATACTTTGAACAATTTGAGGCACTCAAGGCCTTGATTTTAAGCAAGAATCAATTTCTCACGTAGGAATATTCTAAATTGAGTTTCATCAGTAGATTCAAGGAGGAGATTCAGAATTCAGAATTTTTTGTTAATGTTTCACCCTATTTTCACTTATGCAAGCTTTTTCTCTATCTAGAATGGAGGAGCAGAAATGCTTGCTGCATATTAAGGTTGCTAAACCTTTCCCTAGATCATCCACTAATTCTTTTGTTATTAGTAGACCTTTTACATCTTCCAACTTTCCACCAAAACCCATTTTGATTGCTCCTACCACTCCTAAAACACCACATCTTCTAAATCTTTTCATGTGATTGTGCTTTGATAGATTCTGAGTATCGTGGTTGAACGACCATCTAAGTAGAGTTTTGAATTCTTGTATGAAATTTAGTACGTTGAGTGAAAACTCGTGTTAGTAATTGGACTCATATAGGGTAATGATTCTTATAGGATAGAATTTAGTATGCCAACTAAATAGTTTGTTTAGTGTCTACCCTCAATCGTTCACAGGTAGTTAAAATTTGGAGTAAAGGTTTTGTGGGATACCTCTTGTAAACCCTCACGAGACAAAACTCGTCCACTAGGGACACCTAGGGGTTCAAAGGCTTGTTGCACACGCTAAGTGCAATCGCGATGCCTGTGAAAGTGAGTTAGGATTTATTTTTATTAGATTTGCTCGAGGACTAGCAAATAATAAGTTTGGGGTTGATAGACACGTTTTCGTGTCTTATTTGATCTCAATTTGTATATTGTTAGAACTTATTTGTGTACTTATATTGTGATTTTATTGTGTTTGTAGGTATATTTGGAAAATAAATAATTGAGGAAAAATCGGCTTGAAAAGTTATAAAGGCACTCACTGAATTGATAAAGGCACCCAGAAGTTATAAAGGCACCCATTTTTTGGTTCATGGCACCCACTTCCTACATTTCAGATTAATTTTTTGGCAGGAAAACTCTTATTACTCGATCTGTGAAGATTTTTGGGTGATAAAATTGGATATTCTAGAGTTTTAAGACAATACAATCTTCCTACCTTATAGAAAGAACAATTTGGATATGTGAGAGTCAAACAGAATCAATATATCTCGTGAAATTTACGTGAAAAATGAAGAGGTTTTATTCTCGGTGAGTTGAAGTAAATAAGATATTATTTGAGATTTTTTTTCTCTAGTCTGGTAAGGAAACAGTTTTCTTGTTCTAGAAAGAAACGTAAGGAATAATCCTGGTCGAATCAACAGACAACTAGAGAGGATTTTCACGGAGATTATTCTCTTTTAAAAAAGAATTTTGTGAGAATTAAATGGGAAGATTTGGGAGATATTATGGGTATATAAAGGAGTGTTGAGGGTCATATATGGAGCAGACAATTTTGGGGAGAGCTCAAGAGGTGAACATAGTGATAGAAAATCAATCCAGAGAATTGTTGTTGTTGCTGCATGAAGAACAGAGAATATGCAACAAAATCTTCAACCAATCAGCCACAGTTTCTTCATCGGTTTGCAACGGATATTGTCGCATATGCAACATTTATCTTCAGTTGCAACAGTTTCTTCAACCCGGTTGCAACGGATATTATCGCATCTGCAATGTTTATCTTCAGCCCCTCTGTAACAGTTAGTCTGTAACGTTTATAAACGTTGCAAACTCATTGTTTTCTTTGTTTTACTTAATTTTTATCATTTGTAAACATTTTTTGAGCCATGAACCATAATTTTGAGCAAGTGATTAATATGAGGAGCTAAACCCCATCTCTGAGGCGAAGGAGGAAGCTATTTTCCAAAAATTATGTGGTAATATTTATTTAATTAATTAATGCAATTCTTTTATGCTTATTTTCCTTGGTTAAAAATTGATTTAATGATTTTTATTAAGCAATTGTGATTTCGTTAGATGGTACATGCTTGGCCTAGGTTTTAGATGTTCCATGCTTTTGTTATACGATTATTGTTTTAAAAATCTACTTGTTGCAATATTTTAGAATCAAGTTAAATGTAAGAATTTCATGATTATAATTATTGAATTAAATCACTTTAAAATTTGGAAAATAGTGGAATATTAGCCTCAGTTTACTCTCAATTTTTATTATCAATTTTATTTGAGTTTTGCTATTTTTAATCTTAGAAATTAGGTTTAAAAACAAATTTTCACAAGTCTTGAACGAACTTTTATTTACCACTATTACAAAACTATCAGCTACTTGTTCATACAATGGTCCACGTGTTAGAGGTCCACAAAGAATGCCCTACATTTGAGGGGGCGTGTGAAGGATAATAGTCTCACATTGCTAATATCCCCATGATAAACTTAAAATATAATATGAAAAGGCCACTCCACTCATTGTCAATTGATTTTGAGTTGGATGCCCGCAGACTTTAACTTCGTCCACTTCACAGAAAAACTCACTCCCCCTCAAATTACAAAACCATGATATCCAAGATGAGTCATCCCCTTCAGACCTACTAACATCTGACTCTTCACTGTCTGTATCTGATGCAAATTACATAACACCATCATTAAAAAAATACCAGCACCAACACAAAAAAACCAATCTCCCCAACAACAATATTAAAGTCAGAACTACAATCTACTGATAATAGACACAATACCAAGGCAAGGAGAGTTCGCCTCGAGCGCGGGCAAGCCCCAATTTACCAAAACATTTATTTTTTGATAAATATTTAACTAGTAATAACAAAATCAAAAACCCAGATACAAAATCATACAATAACATCAAAGGAGTAAGAAGAGTGACTAACCAGCATCAGAGCACTTGTTGTTGTCGTTGTTCTTCTTAAGAAAAGAAGAAGTTGTTGTTGTTCTATCATCAAGTTGTTGTTGTTGTTGTTTACCAAAAGAAGTAGATGGAATTGTTGTTCTGTTTCTAAAAGTTGATGCTAGTGATATTTTCTCAAGATGTTTATCTAAAACATCATTTATTTCTTTCTATCAAAAGCTATTTCTGATCTTGAGGATCCACCACCACCTCTACTATCTTTATACATTTGAGTCTTCTTCTTCTCTAGAAATCTCTTATATGAAAAAAGAGATTAAATCTCTTTAGTAACTGTTTTTTTTTATTGGTGTTCAAAGAAACTCTATCAGATTAACAGCAAACCCTTTTCGCCTAAAAAAAAAAGATTTACAACAAACCCTAGATTTGATTTGAAAGGAAATGATAATTTTTAGGGTGGAAACTTGTTGATATCTAGACCTATCTATACGCCATTTCATATAAGTATTATTTTCGCTCTAAATAGAAAATTATGATATATGAGTAGACTCCTGGAAAAGCATGCCTAAAACCCTAGAATCATGCCTAAATCATGCCTAAGGTGATTATTAGAGTTAGATGATGCAGAGCCACAATATGATGCTTATAACCCTAGAATGTTGGAAAGCTTACCAGGATAAGTGAAGTCTTGAACATAGTTTATTAAAATGAATTTTCCAAGGATTCGAAATACTTTGGAAATTAAAATCATGCATATTACTAATCCTAAGTTCCAACTTACTCACTTGCAGACTCAAGGTTTTGATTCGGGAGAAAGAGATGAATAAACTTAAAATTTTGGAAAGGTCAGAGTGATCGTTGATTTGGGCGTTTCGTTTCACTGCTGCAGTGAATGAAAAATTGAAGGGACTAAATGACATAAACTCAACAGGGAATCTGAAGCAATCTCTGTCTTGTCTAATCATAGCCTTAAAAACATATCTTACAATTCTGACCACTCTTTATACCTCCTAAGAATCCATCCTAACCGTTCTTTATCTTTTCCTAGATAAAATCCCAGCCACTCTTTGTAATCGTAATTTATCTATCATATATCTACAATTAAAAATAAAGTTTCCATCTTTACTAAGACTCTTCCTATGTTACTCCTAATTAGTTTATATATTGTAATGGATCGATTTGATTAGAAAAATTGATTTGGATGGAAAGATCCATCATAATCAGAGATGTTATCATCAATTATTACGTTTGAAGTTTGAGTTAGTCTCTCAAATTTTATATGATAATACATCTTAATTATGTGTTCAGTTAACTAAAATTCCACCTACATGATAATCGATTTTTTTTAGTGCATAAACTTCATATAGCTTATTGTTCCATCCAATAAGGAGCATAAAACTTCAAACTTCAAATAGGACACAAGAATTATATGTTTCAGATAAGGACGAAATAACATTTGGTGGGAGCTTGATTCATTGGTTTATTATACACACACAATACATCATTTTTCACATTGTTACAGAATATATAAAAACATTTTTTACGAATTATTTGAACCGTAATAATGAAATACAACAAAAGTAGATGAACTAAAAATACTGAAATTTAAGTAATTAAAAGAGATAGAGCTAGGGTTGCACAGGAACCGATCGAGACTGAAGGATCAAATCGGAACTAACAGAACCGATCGGAACCGGACCGAACCAGAGTATAGAATACAGGTATATGGGTAGAGAACCGATTATATAGAGGTATAAGTACTCGGTTTTATCTAGGAACCGACCGGAACCGAACCGAGTGTACCGAATTGTTTTAGCGGTTGATTAAATTTGTAAGTTTTAATCCCAGCCGTCTGTGTTAGGTAACTTAGGTTACTCGATCGACTAGAGGACATTTCAAGTTTCTTCTGTTCATTTCTTTTGTTCTTCATCGAGTTGCACTGTTGAAGACCACCATCACTCCATCAGTAGATACTCGATCGATTCAGACGTTCAGTATCACCAATCCATCAGTAGATTCAGACATTCAGTACCACCAATCAGTAGATTCAGACATTCTGTTCATTTCTTCTTCTTCTTCTTCCTCCCTAAACTTCTTCTCCCACCATCAGTAGATTCAGACATTCAGTACCACCAATCCATCAGTAGATTCAGTACCACCATCAACACAGGTAACATGTTATTCTAACCTAAATCTTGTTGTTGTATCGTATTTAGAGAAAACACTTGTTGTGTATATGTTGATTCATGATAATCTGTTAAAAAGCTTGGGTTTAAATCAAAAAAGTTTCCAGTCATCGATTACCCACACATCGTTGCAGAATGGAGATTCAGAATCTGATTATTATTTGATCAATTTGTTAAACATTTACTGAATTGATGTTGCTTTTGTTTTGCTGAAAGAAGCTAGAGAGATTTGGTTGTTACCGGGGGTTTTGCTGAAATGTATTAGGGCTGTTTGTGTGGTAGCAGTAGTTGTAGTTCACTCATTTTTCTAAGTGTTTTGTAATTTTCCTCAATTTGATTCATGAGGAGGAAAAACAAGATAATAATAAGATTCTACAGCGGATAATGATGGAGGTTAGAGATTGGGAAGTGTCTTCTGATGGAACGCAAGATTCAGAGGTTAATTTAAAGACAGTGATGAAGACGAGCTTCTTTCTATGTCTGGTTCCATACCTAAATTACAGGTCAGGTATGAATTTTTTTTATTAAGAATCAATTTTTGAAAGTACTTACTTACTTACTTTCCCTTGTCTATCTGGTTATTAGTTTGTTTGTTTAACTCTTTATTTCCTCAGGAAAGCTAAATCGAAGGCTCGTTGGGATTTGGAGATGAGAATGGCAGAGGTTCTAAAGAAGAAAGGTAGATGTTGGGCTACAACAGGAATAGTTCGAAATGGGAACACTTATTTGTCGATTGAGGAGGCAGTGTAAGTGTGTTTTGTTATGCTTTTGATGATTAGTTTGTTTTCATTGATATTAGTATAAGATTAATGTGGCAACATTTGAATTGTTGTTTGCATCTTGACATGTTGGCATGTTATACAAGTAATTAGAAATCGTATTTGTGGATAATCTGATAAGGCGTTCGTTGGAAGTTAGCCCCTGCGTATGACTAGCAAGCAAGCTTACTAGAAATTTTGTGACTGTGGCCATAGGAGATTATGCAAGGTTGGAAAGTCGATTTTGGGTGAGGATGAACTGTTCTCCATATGGGCCGTGCTTACTGGAAATCACATCATTCTAAATGGTAACACCGTCAAAATCAGACAGTTGCCTAGCATTTTTAAGCAAACCAACAGATTGGTAAGCCTAGATCTAGAAGTCTTAATTTGTGGTGGTTTTATTTGAGGATGATCTATGTTGTATGGAGTGTAATCTTTCCCAAAATCAGACCTTTGGATATATTCTTATTGGCTCATGAAATCTTAACCACGTTTTTGAAACAGAGATTTGTTCTTTTTTCCCTTCTCTACATATATGTAATCAACTAGTCATGCAATACGTCATATGTCCTAAACTTGTTTGTGGTTCCCTTTCCACCTTCCTTACATAAACCTGTAGATGAAAGACATAAAACTTCATATAAACTACCTCAACATTTAATCTCTTTTCTTCAGAAGATTGGATTGGAATTTTCTATTATTGGTTAGTTCTAGACTTGGCATCTTTGACACAAATTCAAATGTATTCAAATCCATTATAATATGGTAACTATTACTCTTTCTGTATCTTCCTATAGGTTCATGGCTAAACTAGGAGCATTAGTTCTTGTTAACAGTGATGATATGGTCATTTCTTTAGGAGATATGTATACGATGCTTACAGAACGAAAGAACGGATGTAGTTAAGATTCCTTTAAGGCTTATGAGCACTTGAAATCACTTCGATATATTGTTGTTCGTCATGGTATTCAGTGGACTTTGAAGAAGGACAAGCAGCACTGTTCTACTCCTACCGGTGTTAGGGACTCGATAGACAACAATGGAGTATCAATATGCGGATTGGAAGAGGAGTTCTCAATTACCAATGGTCTCAGAGATATGCATATAAAAAATGAAGCAAAACCAACTTTTGATGTGTATTTGTGTGTTGTTTTTGTGTGTTCTCAAATCTTTTGCTTTTGACATAGAATTAATGCCTGTAGAGGCGTTCTTTGTAAGTTTAGTAGCTAGCTTAGACTGTCAGTCCCTGTACTCGCCATAGCCTAGTTACTTTTTTTTTTCAACTGAGTTTTGAATTCAAAGCATTTAAATTTTAGTAGAAGAAAAAAACAGGTACAGGACCGGAACCGAACCGAGAGTATAGGGTATAAGGTAAAGGTATACGGGTAGAGAACTGACCATAGGAAGGTACAAGTACTTTATTCTGCCAATAACCGAGTTGAACCAACCTTTGTGCACCTCTAGATAGAGCCACCTGTGTAACTAAATTTTCCTCAACACTATATTTATCGGCCACACCTCAAAAGAATGATGCTAATAACCTAACAACACATTTTTTTCCATTATCTTGTATAATCAATATATACACAAAGAACACATAACATATTAGCCACCCAAGAACAAGGCAATTGAGAACTATCAAGTGACATGATGGTTCTCATGATCCCTTCCACTGTGGAGGTAAGGGTTCGAACTCCGTAATTGTTAAAAATAAATTTTCATTTAAAGAGTTTAGATGTACATTCTAACCTCGATAAATGAATAACCTCGTCAAATGAATAATTTTCTTCAGTCCCGATTTGGGTAAAGGGGCTAAATGAATAAATTCGCTAAATGTATTAACGAGTAAAAAAAATTGAATCCTTAAAAAGGCCCTATAAAAGTATAAATGAATAATCACTAAATCTCATATATATATATATATATAAAAATAAACCAAAATACTTTGTCCAACCAATAATGCTCGTATAAGAAGTCATTTCTTCTCAAAATATGCAACTAAAGTTTATTGTTTTTTCCTTCCACCTAAACCAAAATGCACATCGTTCTTATTTTTTTGTAATGCACGAAAAACTTCTGGAATTTTTTGCTCTTGTTGTAGCAAGTCATTTTTTATGGTAATTACTATTTGAAATGCCTCTTTTGATGACACATTTTGTATAACGCTACTATTATCTGGTTAACGATGACTCACAATTTATTACTGGCTCGATAATTTCTTTGTCCGTACGATTCCATAACCGTGTCATTCTCGTTACGGTAGTTCAAAAGATGTTTGACATCCATCACATTTCTATAGCATAAGTTAGAAATGATATCAGTTAATTCTTGAGTATCTTTTTCTAATTGACCAATTTTTGGTTCGAAAACATCAAAATTATATATATATATAACTAAAAATTCTCTCTAAATAAATAAAATTCATTTACCGATTAAAAAAAAAAAATGAATAAAATATGCATTTATCGATAAATAAATAACCTCGCGAAACAAATAGTTTTTTCCAGTCTCAAGGGTATTCAAATATCGAGGTTAGACTGTAGTCTAGGGATCATTGTTCTACCCTGAAAAAAAAAAGAACCAGACATTGGACGCTTAAGTGTGCATTATCGTTTTTTCGTTTTAGATTTACCAGCGGGTTTAAGGAAAAAAAACAAGGGGTAAGAAACATAATGATTACCAGTTTACTGGAGAAGATACCAAAATCCATAAATGGGAAATTTGTTGGTTGGTCCAAAAATCCATGACCCATTTAATCTAGGGTCCAGCCGGATATAAGTTTTAACCGGAGGTTCAAAAATATAAAAATTACCCAGATGTCCAAATTTTATGCGTGAGAAACAAAATCACCTTCTTCCCCAATCTTCACGATCCCTCGAAAACCACATACATAGAATCAAAAAACAAAAACCGAATGAAAAAACAACGAAATCAAAAACCAAAAACCAGTGAAATCTCAATTTCATTAAAACAAAAACCTATATTATAGGAAATCATCAAAACCTAGATCTATAATGAAGAAACCATCAAAAACCCCTATTTACTATAAAGAAATCTACATTTAGGTGAATGATAGTGAGAACAAGATTGAAGAGTATAAAGAATATACAAAAAATACAGTTGAAGAAGAGAGTACACATAAAATAGAGTAGATGATCCAACACTACATATTGACCTAACAATACATACTGATATGTAATGAAGAAAAATATGTACCGAAGGAAAAAGTGTATGATCTTTCAGTACATATTGGTATGTGCTGAAGGAAAATAGCTGAAGGAAAAATGTATGATCCCACAATACATATTGATCCAATAATACATGTTGATATGTACTGAAAGAAAAAAAATTGATAACAGTACATATTGATCCGACAGTACATACTGAATGAAAAGATGTATGATCAAAACCAATACAATTTAATCAAAGATAAAATTAACAAAAAAAATAAAATCAAACTAACCGCAAACAAAAAAATGAGTAATCATCACTTTAATCGACTAAATCATATCGTTTGAATAGAACCTTCATCTTCCAACATTGAATATCAGATCTAGATAAAGAAGAAGATTAAAAAGTTTAAACAAAACCCAAAATTGATGAATTTGTATCTCCTCCTTCTTTTTCTTCCTGGATGTATTCTCGAATCTTCTTCTTCACCATCACTTTCTCTTATTTTCTTCCTTCATCGTAGAAATTCATTCAAGAGAAAAAAAAAATATACAGACATAATAGATAGGGGTTCAATCAACATACCAAATACATATTTAAGGGTGAGGATATTTTCGGTATCTAAAAAAATTATAAAAAGTCTCACCAAAAACGTGTTTTTGGACCATCCATTAAACCATCTCTACTGGATGGACTAAATATTAAATGAGTCTTCAAAATAGGATTAACTAGTTATTATTAGTATTTATTTTATACTTTGTTACCCTTCTCGGTAAAGTGATATTTATTAACGGGGTAAAAAATAATACTCCTTACGCTTGTGTTAGTGTCACTTTTTTATTTTGGTCTAAAAATAGGTTAAAATGAAAAAAATGATAGTAGCAATTTTGTTGAAAGAGAGGTAGTAATAAAGAGTATTAGACAAATCGGAGTTTTGATTTACAAAAGAGAGGGAGAAAATTGAAGCGACAGCCGCCCCCCTTTCTTGATGGAGACAGACGAAGAACAAGCAAGCATTGCATTCCAACTCCAGTTCGATAAACCAGTCTCAGCTCAGGTTTTGGATCGATTTTTTTTTTTGAAATAGTGCATCGATTCTTTCTGCCAACATATGTTGTTCTTTGTTTACTTGAACTTACTTTGATTAATTGCTCCTCTCAATGTTTTTCACTTAAATGTACAGATTAAGATTGCTGAATGGAACCCAGAAAAGGATTTATTAGCCATGGTTACTGATGACTCAAAAATACTTCTTCATCGATTTAATTGGCAAAGATTATGGACCATTTCTCCAGGTTCTTTGTACTTCCATTTCTTCTTTAATTTTGTAATCTAGACTTTATAGATGTAATGGAGTATCTGGGCAATGTTGCATTTCTTCTGTTTCTTAGAAGTTGTAGAGTTTTGGCATATATGGAAGATATAGGTTATACGTTTTTAGGGTTTTAGGGATTTGTTGCTAAATGGGGCAATGCAAGTGGATTTGGTAGTTTTATCTTAATTTGAGTTTGTTTCTGTGTGGTGATTGGTAGAATAAGATGGTCTTGTTGAATTTATTGATGCACAGAAGATTTTGGATATTGGTTATGAGTATTATAGTTTACTAGGGTTTAGGGTTCTAGATAAAAGAATGAAGTCAGAAAAGATTGAATCTCCTTTTGGTTTCTGTTAGGTTAATCTTATTTGATTCCGGCTCTAAAACCTCACTCCCTTTCATATCTTCTGCTCCGTTTATCTTGTTGCTTATTTGCAATGTATGATTGCGTCAGAGCTGTGGTGTGATTTATTAGGGAACTAATACATTTGGTAACGGAAATTTTTGTTCTCAAATTCTATTCGGGGAGATTCATGGGTTAAGAATGGTAGATTGGTAGTTGATTATAATTATCTGCTAGTTTTAACTTCTATTGGTTGTGAGATTACCGATATACACTCTATCTTCTTCAGGAAGATGTATAACAGCTCTATGTTGGCGACCTGATGGTAAAGCAATAGCTGTTGGCCTTGAAGATGGCACTATTTCTTTGCATGATGTTGAGGTTAGTTCAATTAGGAAAGGATTATTTTGATATGCTTTTGATTTATATCTAAGCTCCCCTCCTTCTTATTTTCCTATTTCAACAATTTTGTTGTTTTTTCTTCTCAAACCTTTGCAATTCTCTCTTTAATTATGTGTATAGGTAGACTATCATTTTCTAGTTGATGTGTTTGACATCAAGGATACACACAGCTCGTATTAGTTCACCGAATTCCTATTTGATTCATGTTCTAAAGACCCACTAAAAAGTATTTATTGTTGTTTCTGCAAACACAGAATGGAAAGCTGCTGAGAAGCATAAAGTCTCATAATGTGGCTGTCGTGTGTCTTAACTGGGAGGAAGATGCACAGCCAACAAGTGTATGCATGTTTCCGGTGTTTTTTGTTTGTATTGTCCTCTAACATCTTAAATACCATGGCTTGCTGAATACAAGTAATGTTCTGTTGTGAAATGCATTGTATTGATAAAATGATACAAATTATGGGATGAGAACACATTTATATGATTGTTGTTCCATTATGTATATGATCTCTTTGCTGTACAAAATGTTTGATTTTGTGCTTTCCACTTTCAGAATTCTCATTTCTGGAATGCGCATCGACCTGCTGAGTAGATTGAGCTATTGTGGTCATTATGAGTCTGATATTTTTGTTTTTGCTTCTGGTTGACTAACTATAGAATTTTATGTTTCAGGATGGCAACAACACTTTATTAATTTACGAAGATCGTACCTCGCGTTTCTTCCCTTCTGCCCCAAGAGTTCCTCGAATGCCTGGAGTAGCATCTGGGGATACTGGGTTTATGGACGAAAGTGAAGATTCATTTAGAGAATTATCAAATACTTCACATCAACGGTTCAACATCTTATGCAGTGGAGACAAAGAAGGAAGCATTTGTTTCAGTATATTTGGAATTTTCCCAATAGGAAAAATTGTAAGTCATTAGTAACATGCTTTCACTCTGATCCATATTTATCCTGACGTATGATAAATGCTTCAACTAATTATGGCACAGCACATGGTATTTGAGCATTTTCAGAATGTGCATGTCCTTTCTTTGATATCTTAGTATCAGGTTCCTTTAAAAGAACTTAAAAGAACATACACCTTATGGTTTGCATGAATTTTATATTATTATTTGAGCTTGCCCTTACTTCCTGCTTATGGTAAACTTGATACCTCCAGAAAAGTAAATAAGTTATCCATGGTGAGATTTATTTTTACAGAAGGCCCACTTCCATCAAGCTCTGGTTCTGAGGGAATAGGAAAGTTGGAAACCTTCCATTGTATTATATACTCGGCCTTGATCTGTGTCATTTGGATTCTGAAAGAGCTTATGAGGTTAAAGTCCTGTGTTGCACTCAAGAATGACATAAAGTGAACCCAACCAAACTTGGAAACTAGTCGTTAATTTTCCAACCGTTGAGTCAAAATGGGTCATACTAGACCCCTGCTTTAGGTATTCCAGTGATCAGCTCAGAAAAAGCCATTTTATGCCATCAGCATGAATAACTAGTTTGGGCACTCAACAGTATCTGGAACCATATATATAAGGCAATCCTAGTTTGAGCATAATTCAATAATTATGCTTCATAATATCTATTTTCATCATGCTGTAAGAAACATGCAAGATTCAAGTGGTGGTTCAGAGTTGGCAAATAATTTTCTTGGATTTCGCTATTATCTTTCTCGATTAACTTATCTCCTCACTAATATACCCTCCTTTATCGAATACTTCTGCTGTTTAATTTTTGCGAGTTGATATTGTTGCTCCATTCTATTCTAACTTAGTTATGGTCATGAGGGCCACATACCAGAATATAAACAAAACGCCCATATCTTCTCCACTTCGGGACAAAGAAGTTGTGCGCCAACTTGTAAATTCGTCAATATATAAGGTATGTTCCTATCCCACTGAGTTGCAATTCGTCATATCGACAGTGATTTTTTTCTTGGTTTATGTAAGTGATGTGAAGCTTATTATTCTTTAGTTTAGGATTTGCAATCTTGGTGGTGGAAGTCTTTGGTTTGCACAGGCTTTAATCTCAAATATTACACCACCAATGAAACATCATTTTTATATTTTCAAACTTAAATCAAGTCTGTTTACATTCATGGCCATGGCTCCCCCCTTATTTGTAAGTGAAAAGGAAAGTCCTTGAAGGAAACTACCCTAGATGTGGCTGCCAACATCTGCCACATTCCAATGAACTGGATCGAGGAACTTTTTTTTTTCTTTTAATTTTTTTTAGCCCACCAAAACGAAATTATTGAAAATAACTAAGAAATAGAACAACACCTTTTGTGACAAATATAATCCTTAGAATTTAAAATCTTGAAACAATTACATCATGAATTAGATAATTCTATATGCACTCTGAATTTTCTGATATATATAAGCTCAATTAATTTAGTTCTCACACAACTTCTGGACCAATATAGTTTCTTATGAAGACTAGTTGCTAGTTTTTTCTTCCTTCTGTCGTCCCTAATAGGCTTGTAGAATACAAGTTCTAATGCGGTAATACAGGCCTGACTTTATTGGCGGATGGCATCATCAGGTAGCTCTGTCAAAAGATCTTTGTCATTTGATTGTGATGTGCTTTGGGGAACTGGTGGAACACATGACTGGAGAAAAGGACAAAGCATCTAGAAATGGTTCTTTAGTTGGATTGCATTGTTTGCTACTTGATACTTCTATATTTCGAAAGAGGTAAGTTTTAACACGCGGTGTAGTTTGGACATTTAAGTAGGGTTTAAATATTCTTTAGTTTATTTGTGCTATTCTCAACATATTGATGCAATTTCATTTGCAGAGATTTTCATCTTCTTCATACCATCATTGTTCTTAATTTATTTAGCTTCGTCAGTCTAAGGATATTTTAACTATAATGGATTGGCATATGTTGTATTACCACTTCCATAGTTTACTCTTGTTGAGCTTTTCTGTTACTCTTGCTGATATACTTAATTTCATAACCCAAATGTTCATCAATGGGCTGCCTATAACACGACTCAGCTTTGCAGAATTTGATTTTATTTCTTGCATCGATATTTAATGCACTGTTCATAATAAGCTTAAAGATTTCAAATCATTGAGATTTAAAACTCTCAGTAGTTGTGTGCTGAACTTTTCTGAACTTACACGATGACTTCTTGTTTTTTGTTTTAGGAAAAATGAGCTCCATCAAGTTGCTCAACAAGCTTCAAACATAGAGGACTTAATTGACATTATCAGGGCTTCATTATCAGTCATGTGTAAACAGTGGGCTGATGCCATGCACGTATTCCACGAGAAGTTTGACACTCTATCTTCTCTGATTGCTGATAATGGTATAGTGGTGTTTTGAAATTATCTAAGTATGCTATAGTTGCATTGTAGCAAATTATCTTGGTATCGTTCATCTTATAACATTTTCTTCTGTTCATTTATGTATAGGATTGGATTCAAGTCCTCAAGAGGAGTTCTTAAGCCTTCTAGGTGGTGCTCGGACAAGTCCACCAGTTCATCAGTTTCTAGTTTCCACTCTTGGTGAAGTGGTAAGCGAGCATATGAATTTTGATTGAGGTTTTACTAAAATCAAAGTTATGCTTTATGCAGATCTTTGTGTCTATACTGATTTTAATGCATGCAACATTCTCTAAAATGACGCGAAAACTTGATATATCACAAGAGCCCTTTTTGTATCACAGAACAGTAGAATGAGGACCACCAATTTGGTATATCATTTTCTAGCTCACCACACTGAGAACCTATTTCTGGTGAAATTTTATGGCAGATTTAAGTGTACATTGAATGAAAAATTAGGAAAGACAAAACTGTAGCGGCAGAACTTCAAAAGTGATGACCAGCTGATTTTGGTCACTAGTTGGTTGCGAATGAACGAGTTTGCATAATATGGAGTAGAACAAAGTCCCGAATCGATAGAGCCAGTGAAAAGAAAACGGGGATAACAGTTCTTCATTGTGCATCGCATCCCTCCTTGACTGCAGGTCACAAATGCTAAAGTACTGCACCTTGTGATGTAAAAATCCACTAAAGTATGGCTATGTTGGAAAATGTTGCCTGAATTTGGTAACTTGAATAAGTTATATCTAAATGATCCTATGATCTTAAACCATATATACAAGTACCTTTCACTCATCAAGTTTACTGGTAATTAGGGTCTCAAACGTGTAACAAAGGCTATTGATAATGCTGGGAAAGAGCTTCATCTTATTGTTCGTGAGCATCTCCAGGTACAGAACTCGTTGTCCCATGTAGTTAAATGTGTTCTCTTATTCCAGCCAATTTTTCCCTCCTTGCACATGTTGTTGAAGGTTACCATTCTTTAAATCAAGATCTTATTGTTTATGCAAACGATAATAGATTGAGATATTGTATTTTCTCTTAGATAGTGGTGTTCTGATTGATTTCATGCTGAAGCAAGTCATCTAAGTTGTTAATTTGCAGCCTGCTGCAGAAATAATTGGATTTAGAATTGGAGAATTAAGAGGTCTCTCAAGGTGGAGGGCTCGCTATCAAGGTATTGGGCTGGATGAGAAGCTTATTGATAGTGCAACAGAAAGGGCTGGTATGTTGCTTGTACAAGTTGAGAGGCTTATCAAGGTGCTTGCAGTGGTTGTCTATCAGGTATTCTCATGGAATACTTCCCTTCTTAGCTTGGTCACTTCTACGTATAGCCTAAAATTATAATATGGTCTTTTTGTTGCCGATATTCTGATCATGCTGTTCTTGTGCTACAGTTTCAGAATTTCTTTCTCTGGCTCTCAAAATGTATGAAACTACTAATGTCTGAATCAAGTGACCAACTTCCCCCATTCAATAGGTTTGGAAATGTTGTCAATCTTTTGATGGAACCACTAGTTGAATATTCTGCTTAATGCATTTTCTTTTCCTGGATTATAGTGAACTTGTAATTGTATTCTTGAAGTTTCTCTATGACCAAGATCCTGTCAGGCAATTGTTGGAGGTCATGGAAGGAGACCACAGTATTGAGGTTGATCCGTAAGTTCTTTTTCTCGTCTAGCCTTTTCCAAATCATGCCATGCTAATTGCTGTGTGTTAGCTTTTGTATTCAACTTTGAAGTTGAATAAATTCTCTATGTTGCGGCTCCACTATTTTTCGCAAAATTAATTTTTCTTTTACGGTCATAGTACACATCTCTAAACATAATTTGTTTGGTTATATATGAATGCCATAATACTTTAGAGTTAAATTTCCATGTCACACTTACCAACAAGGTTTCCATGTGTATACAAACATCCACATACATCACATTGAAGATGAGGAAAATTCAATTTTGCAGGGAAACAATGCAAAGAGTTGAAGAACTAGTTCAATTTGGTGGATTTTCAGACATTGAGTACTTGCAGAGAACATTAGCTAAAGAATTTGAACTGCTCGAGTATAGGTACTTTTTTCTTTCTTTACATATTATTTTATTTGTTGCTCGGTTTCTGTATCATCTTCTTGATATCCCGTAATTTCAGTTTCAAGGAGGCCTTTCTCGTTCCATTCACCACAATTTCCAAAAAGATCCATTGTAAAGATTTGATGCCATTGTTTCCTGTTCCAGCAGCTTCACCAAAGTCTGCTTCCACTTCCATAAATATTCCTGCATCTATATCCTTCTACAAGGTAACTTATTAGCTGTAGTTTATTATTGTTGAATAAATCAAGTTTTCTCAAAGTCAAAGTTCTTGACACATTACTCTCTGAAGGATCTTCAGTTACTATCCTGTTCAGACATAATATACTTTCTTTTACATTCTTATCCCGAACTCGGATGTTTATAGCAGCACTAGCAAGGACAATGTAGATTTAAGGTCAGCTTTATCATCCAAAAAATGATGATGCAACAACTAAGGGAACAGACTTACATAAAGTTTCTTCTTGATCATTTTATGCTTATATTAACCGATTCTCTGATGCCGTGGAATTTATTTTTTGGTGTTTCAATTTCTCAGGAATCTCAAAACAGACTGTTAGATTACACTTGTTTCAGGATACCAGACAAGTCTTTCTCCGATATGGCAAACTGTATAGGCATAACTAGGGGGTTTAAATGTGATTTAAGTACCACTGAGATGGCTCATACTACTATGGAGGCTGTATTGCTGATTGTTCCTGATGGGTACAATTGTGTGGATCTCTCCCTGTATAAGGTATTCTACCTTAACCCTCTACCAACAGTTCTAGGTTTTTGTTCTTCCGTCTGTTTCTTATATATTAATCTGTTTGTAATTCAGGAGACCCAGATTGTTTTACTTTTAAATGAGACAGTCACTGCATCCGACAGCAGTGGGAGTGGTCACTTGATGATTTTACGAGCAACGGATCTTCCATTTGTTTCTGTTGCAAGTTCGTCATATTCACACTCTTGGAGTTTGCAAGAGTTGAAGGTATTTCTTTTTCCATTCCCCTCCGTTGAGGTTAATAGCTCATTTCTGCATACAGGGCAATACTGCTTCATGTATCAAACGACTTTTGCACAATCAAGACTTGTTAAAGCTGATATCCAGTGTATTTCCACCAAAACAAAAATTCATAAACAAATTTGAGGTGTCTTTCCTATTTCAGAGTTCATCGCTATTAGCTACTAAGTTCTTCATTGTTATACATCCGTAGTATAAACACAAGATTTGTTCTTACACCTTTGTTAATTAGGTTTTAAATAGGGTCAGTGCTTAAAACGTTTTGTCATTTCAGGAATCTGCTATTGATTTGAACATGGAGAATGAAAAAGTTCGAAGTATTCCACACTCTGTAATTGCTCCCTTAGCTGTCAGTGGTAAGTATATTCTTGACACATATAATGTGGGTCAAAATCAAAGTTATATACATGGTTCCAGTTTAGCTGTCAACATTAACAAGAGACCGGTTTCCTTATTCCTTTTCCCTCACACGCCACCCTACACACACAGACACTGAGACGCACCCCACTGCCACCCCCAAAAAAAAGAACACCTTTATGCCATCAGAAAACTAGAGTTTAGACTTACTTCTCGTTGACATCATTAGAAATATATATGGGCTACTTAATTCGAATTCAACGTTGCAAGTGTTAGTTTCAAACTTTTTCTTTTTGCAGTTAAGTTTGTCGCTCGGATCTTCCTCTTTTTAATATCCAACTTAATAATATTGAACAGCATCAAGAGGTGTGGCCTGTGTCTTTGCTGCAAGAAAGCGCGCCCTAGTTTACATCCTAGAGGAAGATGAAGATGAGGATTCAGACATCGAGTAGTGGTTTCTTTTTTGTATATACTATGATAGAACACCTCGAAAGGTTTGTGGACTTCCAAGTGGAACTGCGCTATTCTGAATCTAAAGCTTCTCAACTGGGCTGTTCTGAATCTAATATGTGAAACTCTATGGGCCTGCTCTAACACCTTCTAAGCTCTCATTGTTCATGTGAAACTGTTGCAAAATTCATGTTTGATTGTACATTATATTTGCAAGTGCGTTAGTCTTTTATTTCTCCTATCATTGTCATCCAAGGGGTTAGAGTTGAAATCTGGCGTCGCAAGAACAGGTTCAGAAGTGCATTTACAAGGTTTCATTTCCTGTTAAAAATTAGATGCTCAGAAAGAAAGAGAAAGTATTAGAAAAGGGATTTTTCTTCTGAGAAGCTATAAACCTTCCAAGTATGCATGTATGTACGAAAGAGGTAGTCACTCAAGCCCCTATTATTAGAGCATCTCTATTCTCTAATGCTAGGGGTTAAAGTTTATAGCTTGGAGTAGGGCTGCACAACAACCGGATCCAACCGACTAAACCGTCCGATCTGAGCTAAAAATAACCGAGCTGAATCGAACCGAACCCATATATCTTATACCACTGAACGGTATAGACAGTGCACAACGGATCTAGTTTCGGTCGGTTCCTATCTGGATGGAGCATGTTACCGACCGAATAGATAAGTATCCAACCGATTAAAAATCCCTAGCCATTGATCTAGAATTCATGTGAGCCATTGATCATTACAATATAAACTCCTCCTCTTTACCGAGCCCTAATTGCATCTGGTTTTCACTCTTCTCCTTCTTCTTCTCTACTACCACCGTCAGGTCCGCGACCACCCTCCAACACCATTCTAGTGCAACCCCTTCCTAAATCCTAATCGGTGCGAGTGCTTGGACCTCCATCTACGTATATGTGTGATTAATTGGAATTGAAAATCTACATGGCGTAGTAGTAGTATTTGTAGCTGCAATAGATAAAACAAGTAAACAAGGAGGACTAACAACAACTGCTGCTATTAATAAGAGTAGTCTATTTATCTTTGATCGGTCGAAGCTGGCTGTATGAACATGTCAAATCTTCTCTTTATGGATTTCTAGTACATAAATATACCTACCAGGGAAGATGGACTAGATTTTGGCATCATTGATATATAATGAGTTTTTTAAGATCCAAAATTACAGTAATAAATCCTTTTTATCTTTATTATTCTTTAATTTTGTCATCCAAATTAACACAATCTTACTGTATTGTTTTTATCTTTATTTATTCTTTAATTTTTCTTCTTTTAAGCATTGAATCTAGATTTGGAATTTCGCTTATATTAACCGGTGAATTGGATTGTGTCAGTAACCCGACCACCGACTCAACCGCCCGATGAAATATCAAATGGTTTTGGAACACCCGAAATAAATCCCAACTAGGGCTGCATAAACCCGACCCAACCCGTCAGCTTCCGCCCAAATTTATTCGACTCGTATCCGGTCCGTCGATGAACGGGTCGGGTGATTTTTTTTAACCCGACTTCTGGCGGGTCGAGTACGGGTGATAGCTCCTCTTACCCGACCCGCCCACCCGTCGAAATTAAACACATTGTTTTGGCACGGCCGCATGGGTGATTTTTCCTTCACTTCACAAAGGGTTCTTCTTCTTCATCTCTGTAACTCTGTTACAACACGCATAATACACAGTAACACAGGCAACACTTCACTTCACAAAGGGTTCTTCGATCAGGTAACATTTATTGTTCATTTCTAATCCCATTTTTGTTAAATTTGTGAGTTGCACAGACTACACTCATTGTCCCTTGATGAAATTAATTTTTAGGGTTCAGTAAAATTTGAGGATTTTTTTCCTTTTATGTAATTTAGGGTTTATTTGATCTTGTTGTATTAAAACCCTTACCTCCGTATACAAACAAACGTGGGTTCCTTTTGTTCCTCACAAATCTAAAGAGTTAATTTCTTACAGTTTCTGTTTAATCAATTGTTTGGCAGAATTTTTAGTTTTTTTTTCTCTGCTGATTTGAGTTTTGGTGGATTTATGTACTGCATTTCTTTGGTCTTGGTGATGTAGAAAGTGTTGCTTTATGATATATTGTGTTTCGTTTTTAGAGTTTATTCAGATTATTTGGAGTTTCAGTTTAAATGTGAAAGATGGATGCTCTTGTTTGGGGTAAAGAAGCGTTTCATTTTTGTGATATGATAGTTCATTTTGACATATGATTCTATAAGGTTTCAAGTCATTAGGCTGTTATGAAGTGCTTTGTATTGTCGAAGGTTTGTAGGCATTAACAGTGCATGAATAGTTAGGGGATTTTGGTCGAATGATAGTGCACTGTTAGTAAACAAAAAACAATTGAGTTTGTTTTGCTGCCAAAATTTTGTGTATGTTCTGATGTTTGGGCTATATTTAAGCTCCACAAATCATTCGTCTCATATCTGAACTAACTGTGTACTTATAGATATAGCTAAGTTACAAAATAAAGATTCATATCATTTTCCTTTAGCATATTTTCAATGTGGTCACCTGCCTTTGTGAATAGATTTGTGTCAGTGATTTCAGCTGATTCAGACACTTCTTTGTCCTTCATAGTATGCCTGTATATCCTCACTCGTTTTTAGTTGTAATTTCTATTTTCATGAGATTTCATTTAGGGAAACTAATCTAAGTATATTTCAGTGTTTTAGGGAATCTAAATACAAATTTAAAAAATTTGTAATTTCTATTTTCATGAAAGTGTTGCTTTATGCTTGCATCATAATTCCTAAAACTGATAAGTGTTTCAATATATATGACCACGCACTTCTAAATTGTTAGATTTGCTAGTGAACTGATGTTTTATTTGAACATCCAGTGGAAAAATTTTTGGAAGCGAAACACACTGTATAGTTATGTTGTATGATATAAATTATACTTTGATGTATTAATAGTTTTTTGTGGAATTAAAAAAAGAATTATTTCTAATAATTAAAAATCTATGGGACATAATTTGTAACTTAGTGAAATCTTTTAACAGTCCGTAGCTTCATTACAAATTACAAAAAACAATAGTATTTGTTTCTTCTTTATGATAAAGATTCAACCTTGTGCGCAGTTAAATAATTGAAGAAAGATTACTTCTCTTTTTCCACTGCATCACACGGCATCCTTAATAGATTGTATGTTAGTGATTTGTTTGTCTAAATAGAATTAGCAGATCTTGTTTGACAGGCATGTGATGAAAACCTTAGGCAGTGATAGCGAGATAAGGACTTTCTTCTTTTTTTCTTCTTCTTCCTCTATCTTGTTTGACAGGCATGTTAATGATGGTGTCGCTGTTTACCATCATTATTTTTTGCTGTTTTGTATGAAGCTTTAGTAACTCACCCCTTCTGCCATCTCTCTGCCTTGTAGATTACCACCATGGTTGAAATCTCAGTAGATGACGTTAGTTCAGATCTTCCACTTGTTCAAGTGTCATTGCTTATATAATGTATGTGTGTTTGTGTAGTTCACTATTAACTGCGAAACACTTTTAGCGTCTGGTCATTATTTTTATCATTCACATTTCTCGCACATCAACATGTTTTTATCAACACTTTTAACATTTCTGGTGAACAATTACTTTCATTTATTTAATATTGTTTTTATCAACATGTTTTTCCCTATGATGTCTGAAAACCTGAAGCTTTAGAAGGTAAACTAACAAGTGAGACCCTAAGAATCCATCATTACTTTGGGAATAACAGAACAAGTATTCTTGGCTTTACTTTTCAATAGTTGGATTTTGCAAATCTTTTGTAAGTAGTTAACTTCAAATTTATGACTTCAATCCTTTAATCTGATCTGCATGAAGTAGTAAGAAAAATACTGATCTTTTTTTTCTGATTGTAATTAATGCAGCAGGAACAATCAAAGGCATCTCTCGTGGACAATACACACTCCCCAGAGGTCACATCAAAATATGCAACCAGTGTTGAAGAGGTCAATGACAATATGAGGAATATGACAGAAAAACTTTTTGCAACTCTTTTGAACGTCAACGCCAAAGAGGACTTAGTAAAGCAACATGCCAAAGTTGCAGAAGAAGCGGTTTCAGGTAAAGATACTCGCAGAAAACTATGAGTTGATTCTACTGTTAATAAACTAAAATCGTGATGAAATGATTCTTTTGCATCTTATTAGCTGCTGTTATCAAATTTGAGTTCCGGTATGTATATTAGAAATGTTAGTAATATATGAAATATTGTCCCTGAAGAGTTAATATGGATGCTCTGTTTAAAATATCCCTGATAAGAAATTAGTTTTATCATTCACATTTGTGCAACAGAACTGTAGCTTTTTAGTCTGGGCAGGTGACAGCGGGTCACCCGCACCCGACCCGCCTTAAAGTCGGGTCAGACCCGACCCGTTCTACGGCGGGTTGGGTGCGGGTGAGAAATCATGTTAACCGCCAAATGGCGGGTCGGGTGCGGGTTAGGCCAAACCCGACCCGACCCACCCGATGTGCAGCCCTAATCCCAACCATAATTGGGGTTTTCTTTAAATAAACCGATCATTACGATGCATTGGTCGGTAGACCTAAAAATCACCCGGTCCGACCGTTGTGCAGCCTTAGCTTGGAATAGGGTAAACTGGCTAGGTTTATTTTATTTTCTTTTTTTGTAAATTGGGGAATTATATAAAAAGACTAACTTGAGGAGTTAGGAATCTTGTTTACAATTGAAGTAGAGCCATCTAATGTGAAACGAGAAGAGTTTTTCCTAGTATTTGATTTACTTACTTCTAAATCATGTAGAATACAGAGTGGAGGAAATTAACCCAATCAAAATTACAATTGAAATGTTTTGCTTGTTTTGCAAGAGTATTTGCTGCCTTGTTTGTTGATCTTGGGACAAAGTGGAAACCATGAAAAAACTAACAAGAATTTAGGATTCTTTTTGTTTCTTCCAAAATTGCCTGACTCTGCCACGAAAAAGTCAATGATCTTCTTACAATCGCCTTCCATGCTGAAATTGCTTAGATTTTCTTCATGTGCGCATTGTGCTACTTCCCAAAAACCTACTACCTCTGATTCTTATGTTGACTCTGATGTGGATGGTCCTGCTCTTCATTTCTTTAAGTTACCCGCACATCTCTTAGAATTAAGACAAAACCAGAAGGTTTATCATTAAAAATCCAGGTTGCATCTATGTTAAGCTTGAGTTGATTTTTCCCTGGGCTATCCCATTCTTTTTCTTTTAGTTTCAACACAGTGTTTAAATTGTTAGAAGCAGTTTTAATCAAGTTTCATTTATCCCAAAAAGTAATATGTCTTTGAATAGCTAAAGAGGTTTGAGCTGGATCACTTTGTTTACTTCAATATTCTCTATTGCATCTTTCTTTCCAGATGGACCAAATTTTTTATCATTGCAGTTTCTATTGAAATTAGGCTATTAGGATTCTCTATCCAAGTTTTGCATATTTCTATGAAGGAGGAAGAATTGTAAAATTTTGAAGTACTGGATTAGGATTTTAGGCCCAAATGGCTTTAGCATAATTACAATGAAAAAACAAGTGTTCTAAAGTTTCATCATCCTCACATCCAAAAGAGCATCTAGAGGATACATCTATAATAGTTCTTGAGAGTTTATAGTTTGTAGACACTGCATTTTGAAGACATTTCCAACTAAATTTTTTAATTCTTTGTGAAACTTCCAGACCCCAGAAAGTTTTCCAAAGAGCATCAGGCATATTCAGATTTTTAGAGTTGATTCCATTCTCATTCAGTTTTTTATACGTAGAGTTAACTGAGAATTCACCAGATATTATCAATAGCCATCTTAGTTTTTCCGGTTTAAGGTTATTAGCAGAGTTTAAAAACAAATTGATTTTGCATATCTTCCAGCAATATGAGCCGGAAATAAAGAATGAATTATAGAAGTTTTCCACTTTTTTGTTTCAGAATCTATAAGATCTGACACAAGTATTAATAAAGAGTTATTACTTGTATTGAATTGTTTTAGATTGTCTCTTAGGCCTGGTATCCATATATCTTCCCGTAATTTGATATCTTTACCATCCCCAACTTCCCATACACTATTTTGTTCAATTAATCTATTCCTTTGCTTATGCATTTCCAGATCCGAGAACTAAAAGAGGAAGTTTCAACTCTTAAAGAAGATGTTTTCCTAAAGTATTTTTGTTTAAATTGAGTGGACCATAAAGACTTTGGTTCAGTTATTACGCTCCATGCTACCTTAGCCATCATTGCCAGAACTGTTTTGTGAGCATCTCTGAAGCCCAATCCTCCTTTATATAGAGGTTTACATAAACAAGACCAAGTTTTAGGGTAACAACCTCTAGAATTTTTCTCTTTACCTCACCAGAAGTCTTTTTGAATAACATTTATTTTATGGGTTATTTTTTTGGGGATAACAAAACATCCCATTTGGAAGATTGGTATACTGGCTAGGATAGATTTGTTGAGAACTAATTTGTTTACACATTATTATTATTATTATTATTATTATTATTATGAGAACGAAAATTTTATTAGATAGGAAAAACCGATTACACGTTAGTGGTGGGAAGCCTCACCACGAGCTGAGCTCCCACACCCTTTTGTATGGAAATGCCAAGTCTGAAGAAAAGGGAGTTGCCTATTTTGTAATTGTAATCTAGGCTTGCAGTGCAGTTCTGTAGCCTGGATACAAAAGTTATAAGGTCCTCCACTAATTCCCCCAAAGTGGTGAACGCTAACACGTTGAACCCATACCCATGGTCTTCGCATTGGTTAGGTATTTGTTGTTCTTGCGAGTCGTAGCGTTCGAGATCACCTGGCCTGGCGTGAAGGCGGCTCCCCTGGCACCCGTGAACGGGGACACTCCTGTGACGTCAAGGCACACGTCTCGACCATTCTCCCAATTGTATACTAGGATATCCGCCGGCCTCAAGGAATTCTCATTGTCCGAGAGGAAGCCCATGTTAGCTTCCTTACGAGCGGAGACTCCATCTTTGTAGCACATGTCTGATAGCACATCCCTGACTAAATCGTGTCGAAATTTGAGGCCCACCTCACTGGCACAATGAAGTGCATGATCGCAAAATACGTTCATACCCCTCCCACAACAAGAACATAACCTCCCCTCTTCAAACTGTGCTATACCAAGCCTGTAACTAAGGACAGCCCGGAATTGCCGAGGCCCAATAGCTTGGTGAAGCCCGGCTATGTGGATTGCCTTAAGAAAGTCTTGTGCATGGTTCAACTTGTTACTTTTCCAAATGATGGTATCTCGCTCGGACAGGTTAAAGCAAGTGGGTATCTTCTTCTTGACCACATCAAAGTATTGGGCTGCTATAAGGTGCATAGGGAGCGGGACAACGACTTGAGTGTTGGCAGGAATCCCACAGGCATGTATGAACCTGACGTGTGCTTGTTGGAAGGTAAGGTGCTGGTGCGCATCACAGTGGGTTTTAAGGATGATGCTCTGCAACTGCTGTGTTTGTATGCATGAAGCTAGGAAGCTGTAGTGGCAGGCGTCACCCATGGTGTAAACCCCTAGGCCACCATGCTTCATTCGCAAGGTGGCTAAATGCATCTGAGTAGGACCAAATCCAGCTCTGTCCCCTGTCACTATGTGTCTGAGAAACTGCATGAGGTGCTGGTCAAAATGAGCAGCTGGAGCCTCGAGGGCTTGCGGGTTAGTGGTTCTCAGGGTGAAAAACAGTCTGGAGACCCCGACAAAATTTCTCAATAACAAGAGCTCACTCTGTGGGTCCTGCAAGGCCTTCAAAGACTGCATAAGATTACATGTTTTGTCCACTTTTCCCTGCACAATGTCTCTGCAGAAGCTTGTGTTTAAGCTAACTGGTCCTCCTAGTAGCTTAACCCCCTGAGCTAGTCTGCTAATGCCTGCAGGGAAGATACCCTCCTCCAGAACTCTAGGATAAATCACTGGCCAGAAGAGCTCTGTCTTGCTGATGTTGAGAAAGAGCTCTCTACTGATGCCTTTTCTCTGGATGATTTGCAAAGCTTTGGATACCTCCCAAGAATCACCTGCAATTGTACCATCATCTAGATACCATGCATTCATCATAAGGGAACACTCAGATGCTATCTTAGATATGAGGGGATGCAGAGTTAGTGCAAACAGCAATGGTCCAAGGGGATCCCCTTATTGCACTCCCTGAGAAGAGAGAAGAGTGTGATACTGGTAGTATAATTTTGCTCGATTTTCATAGCAAAATTCTACCCATATGGAGATGCTAGGGCATTTTCTCCTCACTTCATGAAGCATCACTGTACTGTCCAACATGCTAGGGCATTGCTGAAGTCTATTAATAGCATACTCATGGTATGAAAACTCCCATGCATCTCCAGAAGCTTGTTAGCTGAGTGGAGGATAGCTTCTCCCCCACACTGGACACCAACCCCAAACTGATGATCACCTAGGTAAGGGGCCAAATCCTTACTAACAATTGTTGCTGCTAGTTTGGAGCACAACCTCCTCCAAATAGTCCCAACAACTATTGGCCTTATACCACCTCCCGGCTTGAGAAGATGGGTCAAAAGAGCACTAGCCACATATGCACGCAACATGGGGGGACATTTTCCGGCAATCCACAGGTTAACCACACCTGTTAAGGGGATGAGCAACTCCTCTGCAACAGCAGATGCAGGACCACTTAAGGCATCTAATAAGTGTTGTGCCCTGAGGCCATCCCTACCACAAGAGGTACCCTTAGGGAAACCTTTAATAACACTTAAGATAGCTTCCTTGTCCACACATAGTGTATCCGCCTGGATGTGGCCCTCTGGGATATCTGGTGGTGGGATAATGGGGTGCTTGTTCCTCCTCCAAATATAATTATTATCATTAATATTATTATGAGAACGAGAAATTTTATTAGATAAGAAAAACCGATTACATATTAGTGATAGGAAGCCTCGCCACAAGCTAGGGTCCTACACCCTTTTGTATGAAAATGCCTAGTCTAAAAAAAAGGGAGTTTCCTATTTTGTAGTTGTAGTCTAAGCTTGCAATGCGGTTCTGTAGCCTCGACACTAAAGCGATAAGGTCCTCTCCTAATTCCCCTAAAGTGGTGAAAGCTAGCACACTGAACCCATATCCATGTTCTTCACATTGGGTTAGGTATTTGCTACTCTTGCGAAATGTAACATTAGCGATTGCCTGAACAGGTGTGAAGGCGGCCTTCCTGGTACCTGTGAACGGGGACACTCCTGCGACGTCGAAGCAGACGTCTCGGCCGTTCTCCCAATTGTACACTAGGATATCTGCAGGCCTCAAGGAGTTCTCATTATCCGAGAGAAAACCCAAGTTAGCTTCATTACGAGCGGAGACTCCAGCTTTTTAGCATATGTCTGATAGCACATCCCTGACTAAATCATGTCTAAACTTAAGGCCCACCTCACTGGTGCAATGAAGTGCATGATCGAAGTGCATGATCGCCAAAGACATCCATACCACGCCCACAACAAGAACATAGACTCCCCTCCTAAAACTGAGGCAAATCAAGCCTATAACTGAGCACAGCCCGGAATCGCCGAGGCCCGATAGCTTGGTGAAGTCCTGCATTGGGGATAGCCTTAAGAAATTCTTGGGCATGGCTCACCTTGTTGCATTGCCACATGATGGTATCTCGCTCGGACATGTTGAAGCTAATGGGTATATTCTTCTTGACCACATCAAAGTATTATGCTGCCAGAAAGTGCATAGGGCGCGGGGCAGTAACTTGGATGTTGGCCCAAGATAGAGGGAGCCTACAGACTTGTGTAAACCTGGCTTGGGCCTGTAGGAATCTAGGGTGTTGGTCAGCCTCGCAATGTGCTTTAAGGATGATGTTCTGCAACTGCTGTGTTTGTATGCAGGAGGATAGGAAGCTGTAGTGGCAGGCATCCCCCATGGTGTGAACCCCTAGGCCTCCATCCTTCATAGGCAATGTAGCTAGACGCATCTGAGTAGGAACAAATCCTGCCCCATCTCCGGTCACAATGTGTCTGAGAAAACACATGAGGTGTTGGTCGAAATGAGCAGCTGGGGCCTGGAGGGCTTGAGGATTAGTGGTTCTCAGTGTGAAGAAAAGTCTGGAGACTCCGATACAATTTCTCAACAACAAGAGATCACTTTGTGGTCCTGTAAGGACTTCAAAGACTGTATGAAATGGCATGTCTTATCCACTCTTCCCTGTACCATGTCTCTACAGAAGCTCGAGTCTAAACTGACTGGCCCTACTAGTATCTTAACACCAAGAGCTGGTCTACTAATACCTGCAGGGAAGATACCCTCGACCAATGTTCTGGTATCAACCACTGGCCAAAAGAGCTCTGTCTTGCTGATGTTGAGAAAGAGCCTCTGCTGCTGCCTTCTCTCTGGATGATTTGCAAGGCTTTGGATACCTCCAAAGAATCACCTGCAATTATACCGTCATCTAGGTACCAATCATTCATCACAAGGGAGCACTCAGATGCTATTTGAGAGATGAGGGGATGCAAGGTTAGTGCAAAAAGCAAGGGACCAAGGGGGTCTCCTTGTTGCACTCCCTGAGCAGAGAGAAGAATGTGATCCTGGTAATATAATTTTGCTGGATTAGTGTAACGAAATTCTACCCATATGGAAATGCTTGGGCATTTGCTCCTCACCTCATGGAGCATCACTGTTCTGTCCACCAAGTTGAAAGCTTGCTGAAGTCTATCAGCAGCATACTCATGGTCTGACAACTCCCCTGCATCTCTAGAAGCTTGTTGGCTGAGTGGAGGATGGCTTCTCCCCCACACTGGACACCAACCCCAAACTAGTGATCACCTAGGTAAGGAGCCAATTCCTTGCAAGCTGTGGCTGCTGCCAGTTTGGAGCACAACCTCCTCCAGATGGTCCCTACCGCTATAGGCCTTATACTACCTCCTGGCTTGAGAAGAGGGGTCAAAGGAGCACTAGCCACATATGCACCTAACATGGAGGGGCATTTTCCAGCTATCCAAAGGTTAACCACCCCTGTTAAGGGATTAAGCAGCTCCTCAGCAACTGCAGATGCAGGACAACTTAAGGCATCTAATAAATTCTATGCCCTGAGTCTGTCCCTGCCACAAGAGGTACCCTTAGGGAAACCTTTAATAGATCTTAAGACAGCTTCCTTGTCCACACATAAAGCGTCTTCCTGGATGTGGCCCTCTGGGATGTCTGGTGATGGGAAAATGGGGTGTTTGTTCCTCAGTTCACTGAGTGTTGCTGGTGAGCTTGGTGCGAGACCATTAGAAGACAAGACCTTAATTGCTGTCGTGTATTGACCATATCTCAATTTCCTCTTACAAGCATTGAGGTTTGAGCCTCCATGGTTCATTTTAGATGCCATGCTCCTATATGTGTTTGGTGTCTCCAGAAGGTTGTGCACTTAGCTGTAACACCCACTTTCATTTCATTGCTAAAGGGAATGGTTTATGCTGGATGCCTGAAGCTTCTTTCTGGTGCCAGATATCTATTCCCTGGAGTTCCTTGGATTGTACAAGCCAAGAGTGCAAGTGGGCAACAACAACAGATGCACCCACGCTGCTAAGTCTGCTGGGTTGGCTATGACTTTCTCCAGAATGGACTTGAGGGTCCTGGAAAAGCTCAACCTGCACTGTTGTGGGATGCTGGAAACTGTAGGCACATTCCTTATGAAGAGCTAGTTAAACAAATGTAACACCCGTAATTTTCGCATGGCGCTTACTCATGGACGCGTCATGGCCTGGGTTAAATCTTCATCCTAAGGTTATAAGGCTTACCCAGATATGCATTAGGGTGTGGATGCCCTGACCTCGAATTATAGTGTTAAGGCCCTATTATGCGTGATGTGTATTCGAGGAGGCAGGATAGTGCAAATGCACTATTATACCAAGCCAAAGTTGCGTATGAAGAATGCATTATAGTGCTAAGGTACTATTATGCCGTGATGCATTATTGAAAATGTATCATTATGCCTATGTTGCATACCGAGAATGCATTTTAGTGCTAATGCACTATTATGCCGTGATGAGAGATTCAATGCATCACTAAGCCGAAGTTACATAAGTGGGAACATCATAGTGCAAATGCACTATTATGCCGTGATGCATGAAAATGCATCACTAAGCAGAAGTTTCATAAGTGGGAGCATCATAGTGCAAATGCACTATTATTCCATGATGCATGATCCAATGCATCACTAAGCCGAAGTTGCATAAGTGGGAGCATCATAGTGCAAATACACTATTATACCGTGATGCATGATCCAATGCATCACTAAGCCGAAGTTGCATAAGTGGGAGCATCCTAGTGCAAATGCAGTATTATATCGTGATGCATGATCCAATGTATCACCGAGCCAATGTCGTTATTCGATGAATGCATTATAGTGCTAAGGCACTATTATGCCGTGATGCATGATCCAATGCATCACCGAGCCAATGTCGCTATTCGATGAATGCATTATAGTGCTAAGGCACTATTATGCCGTGAAGCATGATTCAATGCATCACCGAGCCAATGTCACTATTCGATGAATGCATTATAGAGCTAAGGCACTATTATGCCGTGATGCATGATTCAATGCATCACCGATCCAATGTTGCATAAGTAAGAGCATCATAGTGCTAGTGCACTATTATGTCGTGATGCATGATTCAATGTATCACCGAGCCA
This sequence comes from Papaver californicum, assembly GCA_023531435.1. NCBI lineage: Eukaryota > Viridiplantae > Streptophyta > Magnoliopsida > Ranunculales > Papaveraceae > Papaver > Papaver californicum. The sequence continues at coordinate 47,881 of JAJJMC010012594.1, forward strand.
ATGTTGTATAAGTAAGAGCATCATAGTGCTAATGCACTATTATCCAGTGATGCATTGTTAAAAACTGCATCACCGAGCCAAGAATGCATCACCGTGATGCATCACCGTGTTTATTTGTAGCTTACCCGAGAATGCTTCGCTTGGCTTTGGCAAAAAATCTTCATTTTCGGCCTTGCAGTCGATGGATGACACTTACCATTCAAATATTTATTTGAAAAAATACGAATAAAAGATATATAGGGAGGGAGCTTTGCTTGAATGTGCATGAGCGGTAATGCACATATAAATGCGATGTAGCTTATACGTTGGAGCATACTTGATGCTAAAGCATCAATATGCTTGTAGCTTAACTGATGAAGCTTGAATGTGCATGAGGGGTAATGCACATATAGATATGCGCAATAGCCTATACGTTGGAGCATACTTGATGCTAAAGCATCAATATGCATGTATCTTAGCCTGTAAAACTTGAATTATGCGAAAGCATCATTCAATCGTACTACGTACTTGAGAATGCACATTTGCATAATAAATAACGATAGTTATGCACAAGCTAGTGCATACCTTGCGAAAGTCCTTCGTCCTATACAGCTAGGCTTTGCTTGGCCTTTCGCCTTGCAACGAAGTTAGAATCGATGTTGGCTTTGCCTTAATAGGCTTAAGTTGCTAGTTCTTTTAGAATTGACCCTATGATGAACTACGGTCATGGTTGATCCTATCAAGGTACGGGTGGGGTACGTAGGCAGCCGCAGTGCAATACATTGAGGTGCAGCACCTTGTCGCTCATATCAATATAATTTGGGAGATGATTACGACATTATGGTAACTCATATCATCTGGCTCGGCAATGCTAAGCAAGAGATGATTGTTGCCACACTTGATGGGGTAATTGCAATTCCATTTGATGGATTGTTCATACTTCCTAGCAACCGTTGCAGCATGGAATAGCATGTTCCTGGATGTTGCACCCTTAGCAAGAATAAGATAAGTGCAGGCTCCAGCGCATGGTCGAAGCGAATTGATGGAGTGAAAGCTTAGGCTTGAAATATCCTAGGTGTTGGTCAAAGGGCATGAGTTAGTCCTGGACAATGATCGTAATTATGTGATGCTTGCCAAAGGCATCCCCATTAGCTTGTATAGCCTTCAACCCTTGGTAGAATAAGGGTAAGTTGGAATGGTATGCTAGTCCAAGGCATGGGTCATGCCTGGACAAGGATAGTACTTAGGTGATGCTTTTTAAAGGAATTCACCATGGGCTTTAATGGCCTTGCACCCTTTGTGGGTCAAGGGTGAGTTGGAACGATATGGAGACTACGGTTGGAGTACCATGCTTGCAAAGCATGTTTGGAAAGGCAAATATACCTGAAACGGTATAAACGTAGCTCGAATAATATGGGAACCACGTTTTGAGTATAATGCTTACAAGGCATGCTTGGAAAGCGAAAATTTACCTGTACTTTCCAGCGAGAAGTTAAGCTTTAAGGTCCGGTTACTCTCTTTTAAATCGTCCATCGGGGAGTTCTGGCCTCCCCAGCGCAACGCGCAGAAGGCGAAATTTTCCGATCCGTGATAAATGGTTTTAGAGCAAGTTCCGAGAAAACACTAGGGACTGTGAGTTTTGGACTCGTCAGTGAGCATTTTATATTATGACTATAGAATTTTCCTTCATAGGAAATAGAAAAGTTGGAAGAGTAGGCCAACTGTTGTGCGAAAATAGAGTGGATAAATAAGGCCAAATGGCTATACAAAGGAAATTGTAACTTGCTAGTTACTCTGCTAAGATTTGGATGAGTTTGATCTTGTTCTGTGAGTTTGCCAGGAAACCTGTTTGGAACGGTGGCTGGTATCGGACTACCCTTGGCACGGGACTGATCATCCCCACCCATCGCTGGAACGGTATGTGTTGTCAGGTTGGCTAGCACCCACTTACGAGTGGAAGATCGTCCGGGACGATGGCTTGCATTCGAATGCACTGGCATTATAATTTAGTCCTCGCAGTACTACGCTAGAAACTACTAATAAACTCGCGATGACCCTTTCCAACCTATGTGAATTTTGGGGACTCTTAAGTGTATGGTATGGGACGTCCACTTAAGATCTCGTGTTGAGTAAATTCTTTTGCATTCTTGAGCATGTGGTATGAGACGCATGTTTAGGGATCCAATTTGATTTTCTCGGTAGAGTTATAAAACCTTTGCTGATCTTCAAGCATGCGGAGTGGACGTATGTTCGAAAGGTCTCAATCGGCATTTATGACAATCGTAGGCCCTATTAGGATTATGGGATGTGCGGAATGGGACACATATTCAGAAGGTTCTAATTTGTCCTCATTAATAAATATTGGACCCTTGCAAGATTTCTGTGTATCATGGAATGAGACATACGCATAGGAAACTTTAATCGATGAAGCTTGTCCACAATAATTTTTGAGTTAAATTTCGGGGACGAAATTCTTTGAAGGTGGTAAGAATGTAACACCCGCAATTTTCGCATGGCGCTTACTCATGGACGCGTCATGGCCTGGGTTGAAGCTTCATCCTAAGCTTATAAAGCTCACCCAGTTATGCATTAGAGTGTGGATGCCTTGACCTTGAATTATAGTGTTAAGGCCCTATTACGCGTGATGCGTATTCGAGGAGGCATGATAGTGCAAATGCACTATTATACCAAGCCAAAGTTGCGTACGAAGAATGCATTATAGTGCTAAGGCACTATTATGCCGTGATGCATTATTGAAAATGTATCACTATGCCTATGTTGCATACTGAGAATGCATTTTAGTGCTAATGCACTATTATGCCGTGATGCATGATTCAATGCATCACTAAGCCGAAGTTGCAGAGGTGGGAGCATCATAGTGAAAATTCATTATTATGCCGTGATGTATGAAAATGCATCACTAAGCCGAGGTTGCATAAGTGGGAGCATCATAGTGCAAATGCACTATTATGCCGTGATGCATGATCTAATGCATCACTAAGCCGAAGTTGCATAAGTGGGAGCATCATAGTGAAAATGCACTATTATACCGTGATGCATGATCCAATGCATCACTAAGCCGAAGTTGCATGAGGGGTAATGCACATATAGATATGCGCAATAGCCTATACGTTGGAGCATACTTGATGCTAAAGCATCAATATGCATGTATCTTAGCCTGTAAAACTTGAATTATGCGAAAGCATCATTCAATCGTACTATGTACTTGAGAATGCACATTTGCATTATAAATAACGATAGTTATGCACAAGCTAGTGCATACCTTGCTAAAGTCCTTCGGCCTATACAGACTAGGCTTTGATTGGCCTTTGGCTTTACAACGAAGTTAGAATCGATGTTGGCTTTGCCTTAATAGGCTTAAGTTGCTAGTTCTTTTCGAATTGACCCTATGATGAACTATGGTCATGGTTGGTCCCATCAAGGTACGGGTTGGGTACGTAGGCAGCCGCAATATAATACATTAAGGTGCAGCACCTTGTCGCTCATATCATCTAATTTGAGAGATGATTACGACATTATGGTAACTCATATCATCTGGCTCGGTAATGCTAAGCAAGAGATGATTGTTGCCACACTTGATGGGGTAGTTGCAATTCCATTTGATGGATTGTTCATACTTCCTAGCAACCGTTGCGTCATGGAATTCATGTGCCTGGATGTTGCACCCTTAGCAAGAATAAGATAAGTGCAGGCTCCAGCGCATGGTCAAAGCAGAATTGATGGAGCGAAAGCTTAGGCTTGAAATAACCTAGGTGTTGGTCAAAGGGCATGAGTTAGTCCTGGACAATGATCGTAATTATGTGATGTTTGCCAAAGGCATCCCCATTAGCTTGTATAGCCTTCAACCCTTGGTACAATAAGGGTAAGTTGGAATGCTATGCTAGTCCAAGGCATGGGTCAGGCCTAGAAAAGGATAGTACTTAGGTGATGCTTGTTAAAGGCATTCACTATGGGCTTTAATGGCCTTGCACCCTTTGTGGGTCAAGGGTGAGTTGGAACGATATGGAGACTACGGTCGGAGTACCATGCTTGCAAAACATGTTTGGAAACGAAAATATACCTGGAACGGTATAAACGTAGATTGAATAATATGGGAACTACGTTTGAGTATAATGCTTACAAGGCATGCTTGGAAAGCGAAAATTTACTTGCACTTTCCAGCGAGAAGTTAATCCTTAAGGTCCGGTTACTCTCTTTTAAATCGCGCATCGGGGAGTTCTGGTCTGCCCAACGCAACGCGCGGAAGGCGGAATTTTCCGATCCGTGACAGCAAATCTAAATTGGAACTGACAGGCACACTAGGATCAATAGATGCCACTATTTCAGGAGCATTGATAGGTTTTTCAATCCCATACACAAGAAACTCTGCATTCAGACCATTGAGTGGCTTGGTTATAAAATCAACATGGTTGCGGCAAGGTCTCTTCCAAAAATAAGTATTATTATTATTATTATTATTATTAGATTATTATTATTATTATTATAACGAGGATTTTATTGGATGAAAAAGGTAATTACACTGAACCAGAAGGAAGCCTAGCACAAGCTGAGCTCCCACTCCTTTTTGGATAGGTAACCCTAATCTGAAGAAAAGAAAGTTACCAACTTTGTGGTTGTAATCTGTGCTAGCTATACAGTTCTGCAACCTCTTTACAAAAATTATAATGTCCTCTCCTAGTTCGCCTAGGGTCGTGAAAGCCAACACTCCGAGTCCGTATCCGTGGGCCTCGCACTTATCCAGGTATTTGGTGCGTTTCCGGGTGATGGCATTTGAGATGGCTTGACCAGGTGATAAAACGACTTTCTCCCCACATGTGAAACGGGACACTCCGGTGACGTCAAAGCAAACATCCCGTCCATTCTCCCAATTATATACAAGGATATCTGCTGGCCGTATAGAACGCTCATCGTCGTCCAAGAAGCCCAGAGGCGCCTCTCTCCGCGCTGACACACCTGACCTGAAACACATGTCGGCGACCACGTCTCGAACCATGTCATGTCTGAACTTAAGCCCCACCTCACTGACGCAGTGAAGAGCATGATCACCAAAAACGTCCATCCCTCTGCCACAACAAAAGCATACACTGTACTCCGCGAACAAAGGAATACCAAGTCTGTAGGATAGAACAGCCCGGAACTGTCGAGGCCCAATAGATTGGTTGAGCCCAGATATTGGGATCGCTTTGAGAAAATCTTGAGCCTGGTCCATCTTAGTGCATTGCTATAAAATGTTGTCCCGATCAGACATACTGAAACTGGAGGGGATACTCTTCCTAACGACGTCGAAGTAGTGGGCTGCCAGTGTAAGCATTGGGCTTGGGGATGCCGCCTTGATGTCGAAAGAAGAAGAAAGCCCACAGAATTGGGTAAATTTAGCCAATGCCTGCTGGAAACATGGGTGAATATTAGTCTAGGCTTGTAATGCGGTTCTGTAGGCTTGACACAAAAGCTATAAGGTCCTCTCCTAATTCACCTAAAGTGGTGAACGCTAGCACACTGAACCCATATCCATGGACTTTCATTGAAGTGAGAAAAGCAGTTTACATTGGGTTGGTAGGAAGCCTAGCTACAAGCTGGGCACCTACCCCTTTTTCAATGGAAATGCCTAATCTAAAGGAAAGAGAATTGCTAATTTTGTAATTGTAATCAGTGCTAGCCATATAATTCTGCAGCCTCGACATGAAGGCAACCGTGTCCTCTCCCAGCTCGCCTAGGGTCGTAAAAGCGAGCACGCCTAAGCCATACCCGTGGTCACTGCACTTGTCCAAATATTTGTTGCGTTTGCGAGTAATGGCATTGGAGATGTCAGTCCTCGCGTAAAGGCAACCCTCCCACCGCCGGTGAAAGGGGACACCCCTGTGACATCGAAACACACATCTTGGCCATCCTCCTAGTTATATATAAGTATATCGTCAGGCCTCAATGAGTTTAAGTTATCGGATAAGAAGCCCAAGTTAACTTCCTTTCGGCAGGGACACCAGCTTTAAAGCACATATCAGTAACCACATCTCTAACTAGGCCGTGTCTGAATTTGAGGCCCACTTCGGTAGCACAATATAGGGCATGATCTCCATAGGCATCCATGCCCCTACCACAAAAGGAGCAGGAACTATCCTATTCAAACATATTTATACCTAGCCTATAGCAAAAGACAACCCTAAATTGGCGAGGCCCAACAACTTGATGCAGCCCAACAATAGGGACGACTTTGAGGTAGTCTTGAGCATGGTTCTGCCTATTGCACTGCCACATGATGCTGTCACGTTCAGACTGTTGGAAGCAGCTGGGGATGTTCTTCTTCACCATATCAAAGTATAACACTACCAAAAAATACATGGGTCGAGGGGAAGTAGCTTTAATGCTGAGAGAAGAAGGGGATATGCCACAAACCTGACTGAAGATGGACAAAGTGCTGGAAACTCTGGTGATGATCTGTGTCCCTGTGTGCCTTGAGGATGGTGTTCTGCACCTTGATGGTATGTAAGCAAGAAGCAAGGTAGTAGTAATGGCTGGAGCCCCTCATAGTATACACTCCCAAGCCCTCATCTTTCATGGGCAGAGTGACTATGCGCATCCGGTAGGGGCCAAAGCTAGCTCCATCGCTAGTGACCAGGTGCCTAAGGAAATGACAAAGGTGATGGTCATAATACTCAGCAGACTGGTGTAAAGTAGAGGGGCTGGTGGTCCTCATGATGAAGTACAAGCGGGACACCCCAGCACAGTTTCTAAGGAGGAGCAGTTCACTTTGAGGGTCTTGCAAAAGCTTCAGTGTCTCCATTAGCTGTATGGTCTTTTCCAACTTGCGCTTAACCAAGTCATTGCAGAAGTTGACGTCCAGGCTAACAGGTCCACCAAGGAGCTTCACACCTCCTACTGGTCTACTGATGCTAGCATGGAAAACCCCACTCTTCAGGCTCCTGGGGTCAGTGTTGGGCCAAAATAACTCTGTCTTGTTAATGTTGAGAAATAAGCCTCTGCTGCTGCCCTCAGATTGAATAATGTACCGAAATTAGCCACCTCCATGGTGTCCCCATAAATGGTGCCATCATCTAGATACCAGGCATGTAAATCCAAGGTGCACTCTGAGGCAATTCTGAGTATGAGGGGATGTAATGTCACAACAAAAAGTAAGGGACCTAATGGGTCACCCTGATGAACTCCCTGAGCATAAAGGAGGGCATTGTCATTATAGTTGAGCTTTGTATAGAAAAACTCAACCCACTTAGAAATGTTAGGGAACCTACACCTGACTTCCTTGATTATTGCTGATCTGTCCACCAGATTGAAGGCATTGTTGAAGTCAATTAAGAGCATGCACTTGGTTAAGGAGTTATCTTGCACCTCCAGAAGTCTGTTTGCTGAATGAAGGATGCCTTCTCCACCACATTGGACTCCCACTCCAAATTTGTAATCCCCCAAATAAGTGGCAATTTTCTTGCTGACCCATGAAGCAGCTAGTTTGGAGAAGAGCCTCCTCCAAATGGTACCTACATCAATTGGCCTAAGGCCCCCACCAGGCTTGAGTAGAGGGGTCATATGTGCACTGACTATGTATTCACCTAGCACTGCAGGGAACCTACCAGCTAGACAAGGTTGACCACCCTGTTGTGGAGGAGAGGAGGTCATCTGCAACAACAACAGCTGGGCCACTAAGGGCATCCAGAAGATGCTGGGCTCTGAAGCCATCTCTGCCACATGAGGTCCCTTTGGTGAACCCTTTGATAACACCCAAGACTACTGTTTTGTCCACACTAAGTGCCCTCAGTAATGATTGAGTCTGCAGGGATGTAGGGAAGTGGATCATTTAGGTGTTTATGGCTTAGCTCAGAGAGTGTAGTTGAGGAGTTGGGGGCAATGCCACTTGAAGCCAGAACCTTGATGGCATCTGTGTATTGGCCATGGCTTAGTTTCTTTTTGCATGCTGCTAGGTTAGAGCCCCCATTCACCTTATTGTTGTGCTTGCTCCTTTGAGATAGTTTGGGCAACTCCATGAGGGTATGCACCATGCTAAGACACCCATTAGCCTCATTCCATTTGAGCATAGCTTGGTTAATGCTGGTAGTTTGAAGCTTTTTCCTGGTCCCTGATCTCTCCTCCATGGCGCACTTAGGTATGTATAAACTTAAGGCGCAGACGACAACAACAACAAGTGCAGCCAGACGGATAAATCCAATGGGTTTGCTATGACCTTGTCTAAGGAGGCTTTAAGTGCTCTGGAAAACTGGAGCCTGCTTTGTGGGGTTATGCTTGCCACTATGATGAATTTCTTCTGGTAGACCAAACACATGATTTATTATTATTATTATTATTATTATTATTATTATTATTATTATTATT
>JAJJMC010012594.1:56227-97521 GCA_023531435.1 Papaver californicum
TTATTATTATTATTATTATTATTATTATTATTATTATTATTATTATTATTATTATTGCACAAACACATGAATTTAATCAATCAAAAAACACAATAAATTAATGGGTTTGTTGACATGACTTGGTAACCTTAAGTTAGATTTTCAATTGGGTTAGCAGTTTGCACGTAGGGGGAGTAGGGTCAATTGGCTAGGTTAGATGGAGTAAATTAGATGCTGCTGATAAAGAAAATTAGGTGTTGCATAGTGGAATAATTTTTTTTATTTATATGTTTAAAACTCTAGTTTCTTTATAAAGTGGGTTATGTACATGAAAATTTACCTTTTCCCACAGTATCTCCCACGATCCTATTTCTCCTCCCACAAACCAACCACCTCCGTAATGTTTGACATTTATTAGGGGAAAAATTAATTCCAATGTATCATTCCACGAAAACCAAGCCACTGAAACTAAATTGTGATTCCTCTCAATTGAATCACATACACAAAACACTGGAAAATCATCAAGAATCACTCGTTTTCCCTTACTGAAAAACAGATCTACAAATCTTCCATAAAAATGGTGATAACAAGAAGGATTAGCAGAACCATACACGAAGAAAAAGTAATCGAACAAGATAATACTCCCCAAACAATAGAAGAATATGATTCTGAAGAATCACCAGCACCGAAAAAGAAAAATAAGAGGAAATCAGTACTGAAGAAACCCAAAAAAAGGTACGATAACGTCCTATTTTACTTCTTTTTCTAATTTTTATTTTCTGACACAAAGATCCACAAGTACATATCTCCTATACTAATGAAAATGCTTGAATAACCATCATAAGTAACACACGATTTGTATTTTTTTGTTTTCTGACACAAAAATCCATCAGTACATATCTCAAAATACTGATAAAAAACGTAGTATATGCTTGAATACCCATCATAAGTAACATTCAGTTTGTATTACTTGTTTTTTGGCACAAAGATCCACCAGTACATATCTCCAATAATGATGAAAATTCTTGAATACCCATCATAAGTAACATGCAGTTTGTATTTTTTTTTCTAGCAGAAAGATCCAACAATACATGTCTCCAATACATATGAAAAACACAGTTTTAAAAACAATCATAAGAAACTTGTGGTTTGTATTTTTTTGTTTTGTAGCACAAAGATCCAATAATAGATATCTCCAATACTGATAGAAAACCTATTTTATGTTTGATAACATCATAAGAAACATACATTTTATTTTTCACACAAAGATCCATGAATACATATTTCCAATACTGATGAAAAACACAGTATTTGCTTGAATATATGATTGTCTTTGTTTTCGACATTATGAATTTATTTTCAATACATATATGTTATATTGAAAAAAAACCTACTTCATTTTGTAGTTCACAAGGTGACAAAACCTACCAGTAGGAAATTATATAGATCCAGTTTTACAACACTACATACTCTCGTAAGCAAAATTAGATCAAAAAAACACAAGTTGAGTGATGCCCAGCTGGAAAAGATAAGAGAAGCTTCTTATGGAAATACATTCATAGTGTTCTGGTAAATTACATACAGAGAAAGTCATTGGGAAAAGTTATAATCATCTGTAATAAAGTTATTACAATGTTATAAAAGGGGTTGAGTCAAACATGAGCTTAGATTTGAGTTCATTAAAAGATGAGAAACACATATTCTCACATCCAAACCAGAGAAGATGGTAGTCATGTTCGGGATGCCAATAATGGCAGGGAGAAAAACTGATGCCAAGGAATTCAGGGATGAAGTCCATAAAGTTTGGAAGATGACGAACAAGTCAAACAAAAGATGCAGCAGAAAAGGTTCCTTTTAGCATGCAAGATGCTTTTACCAACTCTACCAGAGCATAGTTAGAATCTAAAACATAAAAACGATTATTTTCCTCGTATTTGACAGTACATATCTGCTACACTGAAAAACTGGGTTTTTATTTTGAATTACCAGTACATATTAGAATGAAAAAATTATCTTAAAACATATTGGTTTGCTTACAAGTTAGAGTTTTTATTTGTTTATTATTTTTCTTGAATTTGCAGTGAGAACAGTTGTCTATAACTCTATGGTGTTTGTTTTACTCTGATTAATCGATGAATGTGCAGTGATTTTATATTCAACTGGTGTGTAATGATCCAATATAAACCTTGCAGATACATTTTGAAATACTATAAGAAAAAAAGTGAATAATAATATAAATTGTATACATGATTACAAAGAAGACGGAGCAAACTGTGGTTTGGTGATCTTGACATATTGTTAAAGGTAGTTTATGTAATGCAATAAGTTTATCTGCGGTAAAGTAACAAACATGGTTGATAAATAAGAATAGACACACAAGGAAAGTTTTAGAATTACATATATCAAAATTTAAAGCTTATAGATTAGAAGAAAAATATCACCACTTATTAACAAAAAGAAAGATGATTTTTGTGAACAAAACAAACAGTACATAATGTCTGCACTGTAAAAACTTGACATAAAAATAATGTTGAAACTTAATCTGTGAATATCAATCTAAAACAATGAATAATCTCTTCACTGGATACAAAGTACTTTGTCCCTCACAAATAAAGAGTACTTAATGCATGTACTTTAAAAAAACTTAAAAAATCTCTGAAAAACGGTTTTAAAATTGTTAAAACATTGCTCGGTTGAACCCACCAAGCGTTGGTATGTCATGTTTGGTTGTTAAGTTTAGTTACAAAACTCGAGTCGCTTGAGTAAATGACTAAAGTCGATTTCGTTAGGTTAGGCTAGGGACATAGAAATGTTGAGACTTACTCTAGTTACTCATGAAGACTAAAGACGTATCAGAAAAAAAAGAGGAGAGGTCTGAACCAACTGATGTTGAAGAATTAGCGGATGAGTTATGGTTAGGGGTCAAATGCCACTCAAACCCAGAGCTAGCTGGTTCTGCATGAAATGCGTTGAGGCGCAGCAGTCAACTAGATATCTAGGGGTAAATCACTGTTTCGGTGCGGGCCGCGAGAGCGGTACCACACACCATCCTTTAGTTCGAGGTTAGTAACTACATACTTGACTTGTTCCATTTCTATATAATGTTCGTATAAGTCTTTATTAATTAAAAACGTAACACACAAAGTTAAATTTGTTAAAATGAGTTTACTATTGGTGATTGGTCATTATACTATGATTAAAGTATCAAAAGGAAAGATATACAATAGTTGCTTTGATAACTTAAATATATAAATTTATGAAATATGGTTTATCTATGGACTTCGTGTTTAAGACATTGTATTAAATGGTAACTTGTTATTTTTAGTATGTTGAACTTCCGGGTGAATCCATACCGAAATGTCGATATAATTGATCTCGAAGATAATCCAACTCTGTTACTCCGCGCCACCATAATTTTTTTATAAAATATTCTCTACTAACTCTGATATTTTTTGTCAACTTGTCCACATGAGGAAGAGGTGTAAAAGGAGAATAAATGAATAAATATTTCAATTTATTGCTATTACTAGTACTAACAATTGATGATTTATTCTTTTATGGTGAACCACGTACGATTGTTTATCAATCGTTGAAGATCTGTTATTTTACATGATGATGATCCATGTAACACTCTGATTTTTGGGCCCAGATTCCGATCCAAATCCAATATCCAAAACCCGATATGCTATGTCAGTATCATAGACAGAGCCCGACTAACTAAGCCTAAGCTCGTTAAGTAATTTACTTGGACAAACTTTATTTATTTTATGATATTTAGAAAAATCTAACCGTCCATTAATTGAGATTTCAAAACCATTGGAATAGTAGGAAAATGAAGTTTACTAGAAAAGCTAAATCCACCACTGAAGATCAATAATCCACTCCAGAAAATAAAGTTTTCGACACAGATTTTCAAAACCGAAACCTACCAAGGTGTACTCTTATAATCTTACAATCTTCTTATGAACTCCAAAAAATTATTATAATCACATATTCAAAATACTTACTGATAGATATAAATTTTCATTAATTTATGGGTCACGATAATTACACTAAGACTAAGATCAAACACATAGTTGGCTAGCATAACATAACAAAAGAAATTATGACAGCTTGTTTTAAAAAAATCATATCAAATAAAAACCAAGTCTGATAATCTTGTATAATCATAGAATACACCACCGATCCTTTTGTAATATCATATATCAGACAAACCTTGTATAATCTTATCGATCTTACAACAACTAAAGATTATCTAGACAAGCCTATTTTGGATTTAATCTTTGTTCCAACCAAGGAACAAAATAATTGATCGATCCAAGATATTTGATTAACGTACACGTGTAATTACTTTAATTATGAAAACAACTATAATGCGGAAGTAAACTAAAAACACAAACACAATCACATAAGATTTGTTAACGGGGAAAACTGCTTGGAAAAAAAACCCCTGAACCTAGTCCAATTATGAATACTCTCATAATTAAGCCGCTACACAAATTCCTACTCGTAACCTCGTGTAGTTAAGACCGAATAAACTACCCCTAGTTACTCAGTTTCCTCAGTATCCTTGCGCTTACATCCAATCTAGCCTATGTACGTGAATCACCTAACATAATCCACTTCAAAGTATTGCTTTACCTCTGTAAAGACTTCTGCAAAACAATTACTTAAGGACGTCTTACAAACAACAAGGAATCAAATTATTTGCTAAACACTCATATATAATCACAATATCAAAGGTATAAGATGATCAATTCAGAGTCAATATCTTCCATTTAGATCTATAATACTAAGATAGATACGATATAATCAAATCTGAAACTCCTTGATACGATATAATCAATCAAGATTTTCGATTGTAAAAGTAGTTCACTCAATTATTTATATTTATGGTTAGTTAAAAATAACTTGTCGATCCACAAGCTTTACGTTTATCAAAGATAAATTACTTGATTGTCCCAGAAAATCAAGTCAAGCAGATAATTGCGTCAAGATTAGAAAAACAAAATAACTTCAAGTCTTTAAAGTCTTCAATTTTTTCATCAATAGTAACAACCTTCACTTGATTCCACTAATGATTTGTCTCACAGAAAAAGTAGTTAATATCGTGTATCGGTCTCGTGTTGGTGAGGTGCGATACACCTAGACAAATGATCATATCAGATTTTATCGGTGATACACAATTAAATTTTTATTTATAGGTAAATGTGCATTATGTTACTCAAAGTTTTAATGAAGGCATTTATAATGTAAAAACTCAATTAAACTAGTTTTACTTGATAACGTAACATCTAGAAACATAGAATTTTATGGGAAGAAAAATTAAAACAAAAAGACAAAAAAAAACATTATTAATGAATATATTTGTATCCTTACAGATATTATCGGCCGATACGGCCGATATAATCGAAATATTCATATATCGCCGATATTTTGTGTATAGTCTAGGTTAAAAACCGATACACGATAAATTCTGATATTATCGGCCGGTACGACCGATATTAACTACATTGCTCACATAACCGAGTCTGTTAACATTGACAAATCAATAGTTTTTATCAAAAAATTTGAAATCACTCAAATGTGTTATAGTCAAATCTTCAAAGTCTTGACTGGTCTCATATCAGAAGAGAATGACCACAAAATAAACAAGAACTTATCTAGAGGATAATTATGATGTTATTTCAACTACAAGTAACAAACATGAAAACTAAAACGTGATTCTAAGTTTCCCACCAATGACACTACTAGAATTTCTTGATCCCAAATAAGACTTTAAACTAGTTAATAGTGTTTTTGTCCAAAACGAACCATACTTACTCGCCATTGTTGAATTAACTATCCACACGACTCGGGTGTGTTCTGTGATGAGTTTGTAAGAATACAAGCTCCATTATAGTGTTATGACCAAGGCTTGTTTGGAAAACAAAAAAAACAATTTCAAAAATTCTCATAGATATGCGATTAATATAATTTCCGAAATTAGATTATCTTGATATTATTTGAATTATATTAACACATAATGATTTAATAAAATCATTGAATATATTCCAATATTAATATATGAGAAATCCTACTAGAATGACAACTAATATTAGCTAGTGCAAATTCATATATTTGCTAAAGTAGAAAACTAGTTATGTGCAATCTTCTGGGAAAGGAAAACAATTCTATTTTCGAATCCAATGAAAGTAAAGAAAATGATTCTCAATATTAATTAGGATCTAGCCTTGAGTATCAAAGGAATAAATATGAGCAATAATATATTGGAGTAAAATATGTGTGAACTTTCTTAATCCAACTTGCTCATATTTCAAAATCTTTAAGATTGAGAATGTAAATAGAGATTTCAAAAATTGCAAGCTTGGGATCGTTCTTGGATGGGATTGATCCTGAATCCTATTAGACAAATATACTTAATTCTAGTCTAAACAAACTTTAACCATGTCCAAGACAAGGATTTTCTAATATGAATTGAAAGTCCAGATTCTCCACTAGATAAACATATATCTAGTTTCCCGAAAGTTCAATACTCATCCATAACAAGAGTCATATTAGTATTATGTCGAAATCACGAAAGTACAAAAAACTATACTACATAAGTTAATACATTAATTTGTAGAAACAACCAATGTATATCCTCTCTCTTGATACATATATCATAAAAATGATCAAATCATCTAAAAAACTATAGCCATATAAAACAAACTACGCATGCGTGTAAGAACTTGATAGAATGGAACAAGTCAAAGTCAATAGTTATTAACCTCAATCTGAAGGATGATGTCTTTATTTGACTTCAATACATCTTCAGCTCTTCAATAAGTAAATAAAGATTGTCCAAAATATAACCTAACAAAGTTGACTTTAGTAAGCAATTCAAGCGACCGAGTTTTAAAAATAAACTTGACATACCAATGTTTAGTGGGTTCAACCGAGCAGTGCTCTAACAAACTCAAAGTTGAATGAGGATTATCGTTATATAAGAACATAAAAGATAAGCGTTTATTTTCTCAAAAGACATTAAGGTCTAAAAGTCAATGGATCATAGTTTAAAAACAGGATATCCATATCACATTCAAAACTATCAGATGTTATCTGGATGCAATACTAGTACAAAGAGGTATTTTTAAAATACCTATACAAATCATATAATTCTAAAATTTATACCAAAATTTCCAGAATATGTTTTACATATAAAAAAGAATCATACCTATAACGAAATATTAAAATCTCTAACAATGAACTCAACGTAATTAAGATATTTACAACTTTGAAACTAAGATTTACTACACCTAAAAAGATAACTAAGCATAAACGACTATGTAAACACCCATAATCATTCGCTAGGATTCATGACGATAACTCCTTAATGTTCATCAAAATCTAGAATCTTCGTCATAATACAATGTGAATTGTGATACTCAGTAGGAAAGAAGCAACAAAACAATTTTCTTACACAACAATGAAAATCATAATCCAGTCTGATACATCAATAATAATATATATATCAATTTGTATAAAAAATCACATAGAAGACAACCATCAACTCCTGTTTAAAAAAAAAACAACTCATATTTTCTTATTATTAAAAGTCACATATGAGGAAATCATCAATTCATGTTGAAAAGTAAACTACTCGCACTCTGGGAGCCCCATTTTGGTTAAAGGAAGCAACCATCAATTCCGAAGGACAACTCGTATCCCGTCAAATAGGTTATTAGGAAAATAACCATCAATTCCTAAGGACCAGGACCCATCATGCATATACATACATCGCACAACAACAATACCATCATGTAATCAACCTAGATTGTTTTCTAGGTTGAATGAATATATTGATCACAAACTCCTTATACTAGGACAAATAAATATATCTACGAATTATACATTACTTTTTTTCTCCAACAACTCACAAACTCCTTCTAATTCATGTTTTCTTTCATTTTCCTCCTACCCCAAACAATTCCCTAGGCTTTCTTTGTCTTTCTTAGAATGACAACACCCACTCTTAAAATATATATATATATATATATATATATATATAATATGATACTAAACTATTTTGTGAATATATAAAAGTGCCGCATGTAATTAGGATGGTGCCCTATTTGGAAGTAGATAGTAGAAAGGTGTAAGTTTGGATTAGAGAATGATGGAGAATTTATACTAGCGAGAGAATATAGACGTTGAGAAAATAAAGCAGTTGGCTGCAGTGGCATTGCCTAGCGACAATGCTTGTAGCACTCGGCAAAACCTTAATTTTTTCTTAGTTTATCATCGTGGCAAAATATATTTAAGCAAAATATATTTACCTATCCACCTGGCTGGCTTGGTAAATATATTCATTTATCAATTTTCATAGGAATTACCTTATAAAATCATAGAATTACACTATAAATATATATGTACCGATCTGTTGATTACCAAACAGATTACCAAACACAAGGGCGTGCATACGCTTCATACATCGGTGGAATTACAGTGTGTCAATTTTTTAAAATTGTTATTTATCCCTCCGTTTTTGGAAAAGAGTTACTATTATTTTTTCAATTTAACCAATTTTTAGGATAAAATAAAAAAATGATAATAATAACATTTTTTCAAAAACAGAGGTAGTATATTTTAAATATTTGCGGGAACAATTATTTTTCACAGTATTTTGGGACTGTAATATGCGTTTGCTAATGCACGTAGAATTATGGGGCCACGCATTATACTATAAATATATATGTACCGATCCGTGGATTACCAAACATACCCATTCCCTTATCGTTTTGTTCAGAGTGGAAATCCAACGATGACTAGTCTGTACATTCTATTCAACGTTATCTTCTTCTTCTCTCTACAAACCCCATGCATGATGCTGCATAAATTACAGCACCAGTGATGCAGACAATTAATGGCTTCTCTTCTTCTACTTCTTCTTCCCATCACAAACTAAATTCTCTTTTTAGATTTCTTTCTGTTTCTGCCAAAAACCCTCATTCTTACTCCACCATCACTTCTTCTTCTTCTTCTTCTTCTGTACATCGTCTTCAAACCAAACGAACTTTCACTCCAAAAATCTCTGAGAACCCTAATTTGAAAAGGCTTACTTCTCGAATAGTTGAACTCACTCGTAGAAAACAACTTCACCAGGTCTCTCACTCTTTCTCGATTATTTATTTTATTTTGTTTTCGAAGAAACTCTATTTCTTCCTTATTTTGATGCTGAAATCGATTTTGATTTTGTTGTTCAGGTATTTCTGGAAATTGGATACGCAAAGAAGCGGTATGGTAAGGTGAATACAATTGTGATGAATGCTGTAATGGAAGCTTGTATTCATTGTGGTGAAGTTGATTCAGCTCTTCGGATCTTTCATGAGATGGAAATGCCTGATAATTGTGGAGTTGATACTATTAGTTTTGGTATCCTTTTGAAGGTAAGAAAAATCAGACGGAACTGTCAGTGAGAATTAAAGTGGGTCATTCATGATTTTAATGTGTATGAAAAGTTTGTTCTCCACCTTCAAATGTGATTGGATTTTTGTTTACCCTATGAAGGGCTTAGGTGAGGCACGAAGAATAGATGAAGCATTTCAGTTAATTGAATCAATGGAGCGCCCAACTGTTTTAGGAAATCCAGGGATGTCACCAGAAGTCATCTATGGGTTTTTCAATGCTCTGATTGAAGCAGGTTAGCTACCACGTGAATAGAAAAAGTTGTCACTGTTACATTTGCACACAACATCCTTCTTAGTTCTCCAAAGACTGCTCACCCAACTTTGTTAATCTTCTTGTTCTTAATTTTGTCCTTCAAATGTTATTGCAAAAAGCCTCCTTTCAGAAGGTTTTACACTCTGCAGGTCTAGGTGTCCATGTTCAACCTTGGTTATGATTGCAGAACCCTGTAAAAACTGCATAGATTTTCTTTTCTAGGCGGATTTACTAGATGGCTCATGGCTGATTTTTGGCTGACATTTTATCCTAATATTTTACAGCATATATCTTCACAATGATAAATTAATTATCAAAAGTAAAATAGGTGGACTTTCTCACTGAAGCATGTATCCTAAGCCCTAGCTGTTACTTGGTTCAGGGGATCTCCGCCGTGCTCATGGACTTCTTGCACGATATCGTGTTGTGCTTCGTGGAGGAGGTCCTTCAATCCAAATGTATAACTTATTAATGAAGGTCTCTGTCCACCTATTGTTTAGTAACTGTAGTTTTTTTATGTTTCATTCTGGGTAACCGTTCTTATCCTAACTTGATTTAAGGCATCACTACATTTTTTTTTCTTTAGTGAAGTATGAATACTTACACTGAAGCTTCATGTAATAGTTTTATCTTTCATCTTCAGGGGTATATAAATGCTGGATGTCCTGAGGATGCTTTGACTGTACACAGTGAAATTCTAAGCAAAGGAATAGAGACTGATCGGTTTACTTATAATACTCTTTTGTTAGCATGTGTAAAATCTGAAAGGATGGATGCTGCAATGCAACTATATGCTCAAATGAAGGTCTCAAACGTAGCCAGTCTCGAGCCATGCAGATCATGATTGGTTGGTGCAACTGTGCAAATACCTTTGGCAAGTTCAATGTACCTGAATACTTAATACTGATTTTCGCAGGATGAAGCACAAAAAATTGGAAGTCGTGATCTTTATCCAGATATTGTCACTTACACTACGTTAATTAAGGTATATTTTGGAACTAATTCTTTCAGTTGTTGGTTTCTTTCTGATACTATATAGTTATACTGCCTTCTATGTAAATCAGCAAAACCATGGTTACCTCCAAATCAACTTTCAGGAACTTGTGCTTGCTGCCTTTAGTTGTTAACCTAGATTGTAAAATTTGCAATCATTTGGTAGTTAGTTTTAACTCAATGGTCCCTGTCACATTATCTTCCGTTCTCTAACATTACAGTAAACCTGTTTCCTTATTTAGGGCTTTGGGAATGCCAAGGACTTGCATTCAGTTCTAAAGATTGTGATGGAAATGAAATCATTGCACGATCTGCTTATTGATCGAATTGCATACACCGCAATTATTGATGCCTTGCTATCTTGTAATTCAACTAAAAGTAAGCTATGTTTGTGGTCTCGTATGACGAGTTTATGCTACTTGAAACTATGTGTTAGAATAATTTCAGCATGTCAATTTGTGTTATGACTGGTAAGCATTTTAATTGTGAGACGATCAATCATCCAGAGTATAACTTAACCCAAATTTAAATAAAAAGAATAGCAATGTTGAAATGCTTTTTTTGTTTTCTAAGAGTGATGTATATCACATGTTACATAAGCCAGGTTTCTTCTTCTTTCTTTTTCTGCCAAACCTAACATCTGTAGTAATCATGGAGGTTTAGCTGCATCATCTATAATTATATTGTATCTAGTGCTTGTGATATATGATTTCCTCTTTTCGTATATATACATGATCATATCCACTGAAGGTGCATTGTTTCTTCCACAGACTTATCTATATTATTGTTTAATTATAGGTGCGATTTGCGTATTTGGAGAGCTATTGAAGCGAGCAGGTTGGAATCCAAAACTGAGGCCAAAACCACACCTCTATCTCTCTATGATGCGGGCTTTTGCTCTTAGAGGAGAGTATATCATGGTCAAAAGTCTTCATTCACGCATGTGGCCAGACACTTCCGGAGTCATCTCTACTGCAGTTCAAGCAGAAGCTGATGAACTCCTTATGGAAGCAGCAATAACTAATGGTCAGGTATTAATCTATCTTGCTTTATGAGTATAAAATAGGGAGTCAAGACTGTGCTGTTTCCGATGAATCTATATTGCACGTAGAAGTTGTTCATTGTAGCATGAAACCTCTAGACACTGTACTTAAGCCGACACAATTTCTGGTGTAAAAGACTAAAAGTACAATAAATAATCTGTTTTCAGTTGTACTGTCTTTATGATTTGAAAAATTACTGATAGGATGAAAGTCTGGAACATGAACTTTATCACTTGACAACTTAACGTAGGTTAGCTGTTACCCCAATTTAAGCCCGGGATCTCTATTATATTTTTTTGGTCAAAGGAAGATATTCCATCACGATTTCTTTGTAACTAAGCTTCAATTATATAGATCATTCTTATTTGTACTTGTTTACATAGCAAACTTGCACATCTACTTTTTTCCAGTATAAGGGTATATCCACATTCCGTCACAGTTTTGGGGCATCTATTTTTGTGCTTGTTCTACCTTTTAGACAAAGAAGTGTCGTTTGCAATAGTGGTTCAAAAGCACCCACCCATGATCATCTGTTCTCAATTGTTAACTAAATGAATGAATATAAGGTGTTCTTACATTAAACCATATATGGAGATAACTTGCGTTCTTACGTGCTTTAGTTCCATGCATTCATGAGTTGCTGTAGATTTTTTGTAGCATGTGTTACATTTATCATCTATGATCTTTTTTTGTTAGTTACATTGTGGGCACGTCTTTCTTCAGGTTGATGCAGCTAGACAGATACTCTCAAATATTGTCACGAAATGGGAATGCGTATCCTGGACAAATAGAGGAAGCATGGTGCATACAAAACTTGTCTTCACTTTGTATAAATGTCTATATGCAGATTTACAGCTAATGATCCATTTTGAAAATGCTGCATAACTACGTTGACCGCAATTCAATCAGTTTGGGTTTTTGTTACATACTTTATTGTCAACCTCAGTCCTATGGATGGTAACTTGGGTTCTCTGTTTTCGGCCCTGAGTGCGAGTTTTGGCACACCAAACTTGAGAAAGCCTGACCGGAGGTGTGCGTTGAGCTCAATCGGGCTTAAGCTTCTCCCACTCCAGCACCCCTGAGCTAACTAACATTATAATTTAGATTTGATAAGTTAATAAGTATGTTTAGTTTCGCATATTAAGTTCTTTGATTGCAATTACGTTCACATCAGCATTTAAGACTACAGCTCAAACTGTGCTGCATCTGGTTAGGGTTGCTATGATGAATACATAAAAACACTTGACAAGATGTTTACGCTTGCTTAACACGCAACTGAATGCGGCCAGTTAGAAATGCTGTGTTCAGCTCAAAGGCATAAAAAGAATAATGGGTGGAGAGATGGGAGTAGTAGGTAAAAATTTGATAGTAGCGTAGCACAAAATAGCAAGAGATGAGAAGTAATAAGTAAAAAATTGATATTTTTCTGACACCAAATGGCCAAATATAACATATGATGGCAAAAGAGGTTTCTTGAAGCTGTTGAACATTTTAAAGCATGTTTTATACTTTTATGAATGGGTTACTTTATTTGTGTAGCATCTTAATGGTTCAGGGGACTACTTATGTTTGATAAAAAAGCTTAAATGAAAAACTATATTAAAATGTTTATCTTTGTAGTGCAGGCTGCTGTAAGGGTCGAGGCTTTATCTGGATTCATCAGATCTACATTTACCCCTTACCTCCTTCCTCAGGTACTCAATCTACTTTTTTTTCAATTTGATTTGTGGACACATACTGCCCTCTTAGGCACAGTATGTGACGGACTTTACATACTAGAGTCCTTTAAAGTTGAACCTAGTGTGAATCCGTATTGGATAGTGATGAGAAAGATACCATCTGTCAGCAATCAATTAAACGTTAAATAAAGTTTGGTCTAGCTAATTTTAGATTGTAGCTTAGAAAGTTTCTCTGTATGCATAATAAGTGATCCCCTTGTTTTAGGTATCACTGGATGACCCAATTGAGACTATAATGAGACCATTTGGAGAAGCTCAGCCATTGCTAGTCAACTTAGACGTGGAGAATGTGCTAATGCGGTTCTTCAAAGATGAAGTTGTCCCTATTATTGACGAATGGGGAACCTGTGTAGGAATTGTTCATCGGGAAGACTGCAATCAGGTACTTTCACCTCCATTTTTCCTGTAAATTTCACAGCTGCTTAATCCAACATGCATTAAGGGATTGGGGATGATGTTTCCAATGATGTATGTGGAAGTATGTTGGAGAGAGTGTAAGTGAGGTGTTAGTTATCTGTTTTAGTTAGTAGTGGACCTGTCATTGACAGCGTGTCAAGAGCCTATTACAACTGTAAAGACAGTCTGTTATCCCAATGACGCGTAATGTTTTGTCTATAAATAATATCTTCCTGCATCTATTTCTTCTTGAGAAGAGTAGAGCATTTTCACCTGAAATTGAAGCTCTCACAATGTATATGCAGGATTCATTTAGTGAATGAATTGAGAGAAAATATAGAAAACAGCATAAGTGAATATGGGTTAGAGTAATAAAAGAGACTAACCAACTCTTCCTTTTCTTAAATGCTTCAAAAGAAGAGTTAATGGTCAATTGAAATTTGAAACTTGTTACGGTAGAATTGCACCACTGTAGGCCAATTGGAGTTTAATTGTCCTTGGCCGTTTTATCAGGGTGGTTTTCTTACTTAATAGCCCATGATCATTCTTGCTCAAGCAGGGGGTTAATCTAAAAACCTTTTCGGTTTAGTCAAAGTTGTGGAACTTTAATGGCAATGTGAAAGGTTCAAAATGCTTATAATTTGAAATAAACATTTGATATGATTCAAGTACTAGAAAGTGCTTTCGTTTTTGGAATACATATGTGTATCTATGGACCAGATTACAAACATACAATTTGTATGTCATTTTTTTCGTTGTACAAGCGCAAATAATAGCTTAAAATTATTTACTGTATTCATCAATATGCTCCATTTCTGACCAGCTGAACACATCTCTATCATCAATCATGCGGAGCCCACCCCGTGTTACAACCTCAACATCAATCGGCAGAGTCATCGAAATACTACTGGAGAAAAAGTATAAAATGATAATTATTGGCAGGCCTCCATATGAATATGATGGGACTAGTGGTGTTTACAGGTCTAATTTAAGAGCAGTTGGTGTTTTTACATCCAAACAATTATTTAATCTTGCTGTTACAGAATCAGAAGAGCTAGAACCTTGTATATGTATAGCATCAACATGATTGCGAATAAAAAGTCCCAAGTGTTAGCTTTGTTGTTAATAAATTGTTACTAATATTGACTTATAAAGAAACGTTATCTGTGTATTGCTTGGGCCACCTACTAATCAGGTATTTTTCTGCTAGAGCTTGGTTATTGAACTGCAGTAAAATAGGTTGGCACCAGAATACAGGTAATTAGCAAGTGCTGGTGTTTGGCAAATTGGGAACTTATTTGCAGACTTATCTTGGAAGGTGGAATTGGTATCGGGAATCTGAGGGTAATTTTTCTTAGCGAGTGGTCGGAGATATGGTAGAGAGAAGCAGCAGCTGGGGTGGTAAAATGATTTCCGAATGCGGTGCTAATCAATCATTATGGGTTCCCTAAAAGGTTCGAACCTCTTATGACTCCCCTAAAAGGTATCCCCCTTTTGGCTTCTCATGTTGGAAAACAATTGCTTCTTTCAGTTCCAATTAGCCACAACCCCATCATCAGCGTCAACTCTGGTAACCAAACTTATTTTTGGTATGATTATTGGAGTCTGCATCTTCAAAAGGAATCTTAATACTGTAAATCTGAGATTCAACAGCTTCTGAAATTTCAGTTCTATTAAGTTCTTCTCCACTAGCTTTAAATGATGGAAGATATGATCCAGATATGTGATGGCATTTCCCAGCCTACCTGTATTTGTCTGGTGGTCTGCTGGTTGTGTATTCTCTGATGTGGCGCTGAGGGTTGGTTTGTATGTATGTTGCTTTTGTAGTTGATTTTGTGCCCAGGCGAATTCCCCTGTCATAACTTTTGCGATTTGGAAGATTTGTTCCGATGTTTGGGCCATCTTTTTGTATGCTTTAGCATTCCTTGTCAGCCAAATGTGCCATAGTGTGAAATATTGGAGTGTCGATTCATTGTTGTGTTCTTGTAGAAGGCAGAATTCGTTAAAGGTGGTTGGTTTCCTTATATGATGTCGATGTTGCTGGCGGATTTTTGTCCTGTGAAGATGTTGGGGTCTTCCCTGTTGTGGTGGAGGTGGTTGGGTTGTTGAGGTTGTGATGGTTGGTTGCGTTATTTGGGATGTTGGGTGGGTTGTTGTTGAGCTGGTAAACTGATGATGTTGTAGTGGGTTTTGTGGTTGTGGTGGTGGGTAGGGTGGATTTGGTGGGAAGGGTTCACCCTGTGGTGTGACTGTTTGAGAAGCCATGTGTGTGGCAAGTATGTCCCAGATAGTCTGTGCTTGGGAACAGTTGTACAAAAGGTGTTGGGTTGTTTCCGGTGCACGATTACATTTGGGCAGAGGCTGGTAGTTGTGATGTGTTTTTGGTGAAGTGTTAGGAAGGTCGGTAGAGCTTGATGACTGACTTTCCACAAAAAAAAGTTGAATTATTTAGAGAATGGGAGTTTAGCTGATTGGTATTGGTTATATGGGGAGTTTGGTTTTGACTGAGCATATCCCGATTTTACCGTGTATTTTCCAACTTTTGAGTGGGGTCAAATGTGTTAATCAGGTGTTGGGAGGTTTGGTACGTAAATGCTCTGTATTTGTTGAGCAATTGCCAATGGAAAGTGTTGGTGTATAGTGGGCCAGTTCCAAGAGAAGAGTGAAAGTTTATGAGGGTGCTCACCTTACTTTCCCCAATGGAAGAAGTTGGGAATGGTTGTTGTTAAAGGTGGATCCAATTAGCTTTGATCTTTGTTGAGCTCTTATCACCAATTCTTATTACACAATGTCCCTGCATAAACAACGAGACACTTGCTAGATTTCTCCAAAATGTGCTTGCAGATGGGGGCGGTGTAGGTAAATTCGGGAAGATTGGTTGATTATGGAGCTACTTGGCTCTACAAAGTGTGCTCCATATGCTATTTATAGTTGGAAGAATGTGGATGATTTTATTCGTAAAACACGTCCAATAAATGGTCCCCGTTGTGTCACAATCGACGAATACAATCCTCCACATGTGCCGATTGTAAAGCCTTAAAAATGAGTTTTTTTCGTATAAAAGTATGTCCACAATCGGTGGATATAAAAGTGTGCTCCATAATCGACAGATGTAGTTGGAAGTCCTAGATATGTAAATTAATCTGGCAGGTTAGTTTTAATGTTTAATGATCTCTTTTATCGCTTATGTTATGTTGTTTATATCCCCATGTATGATTGAAGACTTGTTCGTTTAAGTTTCAAATCAAATGATCATGTGTTCATATCTAAAGCTAGAATAAGGTTTGAGATCCGAAATTGTTGAAGAACTCTAATCATAAGTAGCAAAACATAGCTGTTAACGGCAGGATGTTGCCATGCGATTATGTGTAGAAGCTTAACCTAAGTTAAATCCGTGTGTCTCTTGCGCTGGATTGCTTAGAATAACCTCAACTCACGAAGACCATTGCTTTCATTGGGTTAAACTTGAGTGGATTTTCTGCCAAGTTATTCATTGAGAATGATTCAAAGAGTGGTTCTTGCGCCTTTGATGATACAATGAGTTTTTTCGGAGTAAGCCAGCGATAGGATGCTATAGGGTTATTGGTATGAGAAGGATTGACTTTACCTCTAATCAATTGACAAGCATGTTTGGTGATGGAAGATGAAACCCTTAATCAGTATTTTCTTCCCTTGATCACCTCCTTTATTTACTTTGTATTTTCATTCGTTATTATAGTTTAGTTTAAAACTCACATCCCCATTGTTTACATAAGAAGTTGAAAACAAATAACAATTACACAGATCCTCATGGGAACGATCCTTACTATTGTTGTACTGCTTGTTAATATTCGTGGGAAATATATAAAGTAATTTGTTGCATTTACGACACACATCAAATTTTGGTGCCACTGCTGCAGAGAAGTAGGCAATTGTTTTTGTTTGAGATTTTTTTTAAGAACTATTTAAGTTTTTCTTTTAGTGTTTTTAATTTTTTAGGGTTTTAAGGTGTTCATAATTTGTTGGAGTATTCATCATCCGCTTCGTAGGTAAGTGTTCTAAACGAGTTGTTTACACCACTTTTGTTTTTATCTTTTACATTTTTAGTTAGATTTTTCCTATTCTTGTATATTATTCATGTTTCCTTACATAAATAACATGTACGATGCACAAGATCAAGTATATTATAATCGTGATCAATTTAGTTTTAATTCTCAATCTTTAAATAATTGCCCACCCACTATTGGGTATAATCAGAATGAATCATCTAGTTTTGATCAATATCCTATGGAACCTTTTGGTTATTTTCATATATACAAACAACTTTATGCTGGGCATGTAGGTCAATAACCACAAAGAAGGTGAGAATACTTCTAATTGGCTCCACTCTAGTTGTATGCAGATTTTAGATCAATTAAAGGACATGCAACATAGAATAGATCATCTTGATCCAAAAATTAATAAAGATAATGTTGTACCACCCGAATTCTACAACAATATACCTTACCCGACTCATGATCGTATTTATAATAATTCACCCATTCAACGGGACGATTCGTGATCTACAGATTCTATTGTGAATAATGGTGGACGACGTATAAGCATAAGATAACTCTTAAAAAATCTATATCAACTAGAAGATGACAGAGCACCGGAAGAAATTCTCTAAGAAATTAGTAATATCATACGTATGGAATTCAAACGACGTTTTGCTAATGGAGATTATGATGTCGGTGAAGATTCTGAAGAAGAATCCGATATCGAGGATGGTGAAAGATTTAAAAATGAAGCTAGATTTAGTAATATTGTGGAAGATCCAATTGAGTTTGCTAAGGAGTATAATGATAATGTTAATGTCGAGGTTTTAGTTGAGGCAGAAAATGGTGAAGTTTGGTTGAAAATTTTGATAGAGGATCACGATACACATGAGGGAAATAATTTATTGGAGTTCTTTAAGAACGATGAGGATCCAGTAATACAAGAGATAGTGAAAGGTTTGTCTAATCCATTGCATAATTCTATTTCTATTGATCCTCCTCCCTTGATTAAAGTAGTGTCTCAAATAGTTGTTAACCCAACTGTTAAGAAAATATCTCGCTTAGGATTGGA
Organism: Papaver californicum; assembly: GCA_023531435.1. Lineage (NCBI taxonomy): Eukaryota > Viridiplantae > Streptophyta > Magnoliopsida > Ranunculales > Papaveraceae > Papaver > Papaver californicum. The sequence continues at coordinate 75,168 of JAJJMC010012594.1, forward strand.
GATGTGTACTTCCAAAGTTTTTACGGATTATTTTTCCTCTAAGTACCCGCCATTAGAGATGCTTGATTCTAACATGTGAAAGATACCCATGAAAAACCCGTAGAATTTACCGAATTCCATGTTCCCTATACATTTCCAAGTGTAGAAAAGACTAAGTGTGGGGGAAACTTCCATATGATAGTGGTTTCACTAATACTATCATATGCTAACATTTGTATGAAGCTATTATTATAATTACAGATCATTATCTAGATGGATCTTCAGATTTTCAGATTATTGGTGTACGAACGATAACCAGAAGGTCAGGCTGAGGACGTTAAACTAAGCATTGCATGGGAGGCAACCCATTGGTTTTGAATTTCTATTATTTTTGCTTTTAGTGTTTTTAGTTTGCATATCATCTTATGATTTCACATCTTAGATTTTATGTTGGAAGAGTTAGTTTACATTGAGGACAATGTAAAGTTTAAGTGTGGGGGAGTATTTGCATATATAAATATATATATATATATATATAGAGTTTTTAGTGTTTAGTTAGATTTCACTTTCATATATCAAGAAGTTTTAAATTTTTTTGTAAATATTTGCATGGAACCTCCAACTTGAGATATTTTGAGTCACTTAGTATACGTTTAGCTAAGTTTACATATGGAGTTCTTACCAAATAACTGAACTTATAAATCCAGATAACTTATCTTTGGTATTCTTAGTCGTTGAGAGAGTAATCGTGGTGAACTTAACCATGTTGGTGGCAAACTAGGTGCTAAGGAATGTAATATTAGAGAGTTAGCCAATCATTAATAGAGAATACCCTTTGAGTGAGGCACAAACCTTCAACATCCATTTAGAATGTTTCATTTGCGCTAACTCCGAGTATAATAAGGAGCTACTCGACCTCGTACCCCTTCAGCCCTTTGTTTTCTCTTGAGTGATAATTCTGTCAATCATAAAGATGACATCAAAATTGCAAGTAAACCTCATTCTTGTATTGTAAATTGTAATTAACATCACTTTCTCGAAATAGCAATAACAGAAACATACCATCATCATCAAAAAATACAGCAACATCAAATTTATAAAGAAGTTGAAGACGTTCAAGGTTTGCAACCAACAAAGGAAGAACATAATTGTATATTTAAAGTGAAAAAGAAAGAAAAACAAAAAGATGTGAATTGTTAAAGTTTAGGTAACAAAGACAATACCAAAGTTGTGAAGAATCAAGTGCTGAAGTCTTTTTTCAACGGGTAGCTAGCTCAGATGGTCATCCCCGTTCCTCACAGGTTTGATGCGCTCTAGGAGGTCCCAGGTTCGAATCACCAATAGTGTAATACTGCAGAATTTAACATTGAAGGTAGTGCTAACTTTCCACCCTTGCAACATAATCATCCCCCTATCTGCTTCGGCTCCCTTGGTTGGTTCCTCATGAGGCTAGCTGGTAGGCTAGCACGATAACTTGTTCAACTAATGTACGTAGTTCGTTGTTGGAGCTTAGGTTTTTAGGCTTCCAACTAGATTCTTGTAACTCTTTATCCAATATTAGTATTCAAAATAATAATAATAATATTTCTCGAGGTATCTTGGTCAGTTACGACGATTGCTTATCTTCTACATTGCTATGGTTATAATTAGGGCCTCTGAATCTCTGTCTCAGGATTATTCTTCCTCGCAAGATGATTTAGCCTTTAACTGCTCTCTCAAAAACTTTGATGGCTGTTATAATGAAGTGGGTGGAAGGTTTTCTTTCCAGGAGTTCACTTTTCAGGCATCTCACTGATAGACATTTTGTATCAGAGAAGAAGAGTACGGATCAGAACCATGATTGCAATTTATAAAGCCTGGGAAGATGTATTAACATAGTTGCAGATGTGGATTTTCACCAAGTGTATGCATTTACACTCATGGAAACGACCTTTCCATCTGCATGAAAATGACATAACTGCCTGTCCCTTTAATGGTGAAGATGCTGATTTTCTTATCCCTGGCGTGGAAAAACTTGCTACAACTTCAACCTGTGAAGAACCTAACAATATAGATACCCCTAATGACTCAATTCAAATTTCACTGGATTTATTGAACTTGGTTTTACAGAACCAAGTACCTACTGTTGCTAACATACCACCACCATGTAAGATCAGTTTCTCTATAACTTTAAAGGTTTCTTTAGACAAGGTGCTGAATAATCCTTCTGATATATCTGCTTGGATCCTCCTACTTCTTCTGCCAGTTTGTACCTTAAATCTCTACACACCTAAAAGCTCTCTTGAAAAGGGATCTGGCAATATGAGAAGATTGCAGATTGCCTCCATCAATGATGCTCTAGTGAAATGGAGAGATCCCCAAGAATGCACCAACATGCTTCACAAGTTAGTAGAGAAATTTAAGTCTAAACCAGCATCCAAGTCTTTCAAGCAGAAGAAACAAGAGAACTATAACCTCACTGCCTGTCACAAGAAGCTCAGTTATGGCAACTACACTGCAACTATTAGAATTTTGTCTTCCAATGGTGTAGCCCCCAGTAATGACCACACCCTCAATGACCTCAAGCAGAAATACCCATTTGCAGCACCACGTTTAATTCTTGATGACACTTTGGATTCAACCATTATTTCAGTTAATAATGTTGTTATGTTGAATGCCATCAAAAGCTTCCCTAAGGGAACATTTTGTGGTAGAGATGGCCTTAGAGATAACACCTATTATATTCCCTGAATGGACCAACAACAGCAGTGGAAGATGAACTTTTGTCATCCTTAACTGGTGTGGTTAATCTCTGGTTGGCAGGTAAGTGCCCCTCCTCATTGGGTGAATTTGTGGCTAGTGCACCCTTAAGACCTATATTAAAACCTGGTGGTGGGATTAGTCCTATTGCTATAGGTAAAATCTAGAGAAGATTAGTATCCAAGGTTGCTGCTACTGCAGTTGGCAAGGAGATGGCATCTTACCTGGGTGACTATCAATTTGGGTTTGGCATTACATGTGGAGGGGATGCCATCTTATGTTCATTTAATAGACTTCTAGAGCTCAAAGGTGGTCACAATAACCTCACTATGTTGCTAATTTACTTCTTCAATGCTTTCAACTTAGTTGATAGGTTTATCCTTATCAAGGAAGTGAGGCACAAGTTCCCAACTATCTCCATGTGGGTGGAATTTTGTTATGCCAACCCTGCCAGATTGTACAATAGGGACTTTATATTGTCTTATTCCCTTGGAGTTCAACAAGGTGACCCCTTGGGTCCATTTATGTTGCTATTGCCTTACATCCCCTTGTGCAGAAGATAGCAACCACTTGTTCCTTGGAATTGCAATCTTGGTATCTCGATGATGGCACCATTACTGGTGACACTCTTGAAGTTTCTAAAGCCCTCAAATTAATACAAGAAGAAGGCCTTGCAAAAGTCTTGCACCTCAACATCTCCAAAAATGAAGTTTATTGGCCTTCCATTGACCCCAGAAGAAACATTGTAGGTGTCTTTCCAAGTAATATTAGCAGGCCTGTTGAAGTTGTAAAGCTTCTAGGAAGCCCTGTTAGTACAACAAATGATTTTTGCAGTGACCTAGTCTTGCAAAGAGTCCACAAAACTGTTGCTGGTGGATTTTTGACAAAAGAGAAAATTGTAATATTATTTTTTTCCTAGATACAGAAGCATGAATAAATATGTATAAATTCCTGACTCGACATCAAAATTATAAATACATACTGCTATCTTACATTCCGCAAGAGAATTGAGAATGCATACTCAGCTCATGGCTAAATTAGCTTTGTAACTCTTTTGCATCGCCATAGAAATTTCAGAGCTTGACTTAACTAAATCCTCGTTATTTCATGTGCATTCATGCAAACTATTTGTATAAAACATAATTTACTGATTATACAAAATTATGAACATGCAGGATAAAGGCTACGCCATATCTGAATAAAAATGCTAATTAGATGCATACCATCTAAATACAAAGTCGTATCAAGCATAATCTCAAGTTGCAAACTTCTACGGCTGAATCTCTTGAATATGTTCTGTATGCACTGCATAAAAGTTAAGCATAATGCTAACATTAAAATCTCATGCGACTGAGAAACTCTAAATAGGACATAAATATGCCACGACATTAATAAATGTCAAAGCTAGTGGTATATAAGCAATAAACATAGCACTAGCGAGTGCTAGCCTTAGCGAAACCTAGCCACAGTCCCAACACAAATAAGTAGCATACACATCTGCCAAAAAGGGAAGGAAAAGCCAACATGCCAAACATGCGCACCAGGGAGGAAATAGGCTAGCACCAGTAGCGTCTACACTAACTAGTTAGCGCTGCCAGCAGCGCTAGTGCATGTGCTAGCACATGTGCTAATTATTAGCGCTGCCAACAACGCATTTGTGCTACCAAAGGTGTTAACTAGTTAGCGATGCGAGAATCACTAGCGTCCATGCTAGCACAGGCGCTAACTAGTAAGAGCTGCCAGCAGCGCTACGCTAGCTAGACTTCTCCCTCTTTTCCATTTATACGTCTTTAGGCCTTCACTCTTGCACCTATGCTCGTGTCAGTCTTTCCCCTCTGCATTAACGCTAATACTTGGCCATAATCATACTTTGTTGACACAGAAACATCAATAGCGTTATCTTATAACAAATTCACGTGTTTTGAGTCCATGACTCCACTAACTCTACGAGAAATCAAATCATAATGGGGGGATTAAACATGGGGTTTTGGTATGGCGGTTACAGCAACGTAGGCATGAAAACATCCCATCATAAGGAAGTTACAAATAAATGTGAAGTTTGAAGCCGTTAATGGAGTAATGGTTTCTCAAAGATTCCAAGGAGGTTAAACTATTAACCCCACAACTTCCACTTATCCATCTCTTCACTACTTTACAAGGAAGCGTGTGTTCCTAAATTATTATAAATAGGCTCCTTATCCCATTTCAGAAACACAACAAGCTTACAATTCTCATAAGCTCTGTGATTTCTCTCAAATAGTTCTGCAACTCTAGACATAATTCAACATACAGAATTCCTTCAACTTTCATTGCTTCCCTCCCCTAAGATCAACCCATTTCCTCTCTTTGTGACCGAAGCAGGGAAGAACGGCTAATATCATGGTTTAGGATTTCCCTGTACGATTTTGATTTCCGAATAAGAAAATACTTCTACAATATATTTTTTTCCTAGAATCAATTTTTAGGTATTAGCAATTGGCGACCACAGTGGGAGATCAATCTCTCGGTCAAGAATCCAATTCTTCAACTGTCTAAAAATAAATTCTTCAATCACCCAAAAATGGTGGATCTTAGGTCAGGTTCAGCAACCAATCCCAATGCAAGTTCAAAAACCACTAGTAACCCCGGCAACACCAGTGGTGAAACTCCAGAGATCATTACTCAAAACACCACCACTGAAAATGCCAACACTCCTCTCTATACCACTGAAAGTGCCAAAAACAAAGAGCAGGCACCACCAACCATGGCTGATCTGAGAAGCGGTAATAAACCTTGCTGAAACTCAAGTAGCCATGGCCACTAACCAGAAGGAAGTTCTTACCTTTCTTAACACTCTAACGGAGCTGTTATCGCCGGGACAACGTCATTATCAAATGGAGAAAGCTAATAACACAACCGCCGCCGGCGCCATCATGTCAAGAGCTAACACCCAAGCATATCATGAAGTAAAGGTTATCACTGACCGTGTACCAGAATGGAGTCGATAATAACAAAACTTTGTCACTCGCAAAAATCTGGAAAGGCTTCTTCGAAAACGTGGAAAGGAAGATTCATCCTCATTCTACCAACACCAACCCCCTTACTTAACTGAAGTCCAGAGAATTGCATTGCCAAATGGATATTTGTCTCCTTGATTCTCATTGTATGATGGCACCGAGAATGCTCGAGAGCATGTTTCTCAATTCTTAGAGTCATTAGGAGTGCATGAATATATATAACCAAGTATTGCTGTTCAAGGAATTCTCAAAATCTCTTACGGGGAGAGCTTATACCTGGTACAAGAACCTCGCCCCCAATAGTATCTCTAGTTGGTCTCAGATGGTCCGTGTTTTTTATAAGAATTATTTCTTTATCTCCAAGGAAATCACTCTCTCGGACCTAAGAAGAATATTTCAGAGGAACAACGAGAACCCCAACGAATACGTGAAGAGGTTTAGAACACAAGTTTTCGACTTCCATGACCAGAATGTGACTGAACAACAATTGGTGAAGATTTGTATTAATGGTATGATTTTTGTTTATCGTTCCTTATTAGAAAATTTACAATTTCAAACCTTCTCTAAGCTACATGATACCGTCAAAAGATCAGCAACAACTGCTCCGGACTTATTAGAAAGAACGAGGCCCGCCAGAGAAGAAATCCATGGAGACACCCATGGAAGTAGACGTCTGGTAAACAAACAACACTCTACGCAACACTTCATAGGTGTTGCACTAAAGAAGGGGACAAGAAAAAGGAAGCATCTCAATCAACATCGCAAACTAAGCGCGCCGCGTCGAATCCAACGACAGCCCCAGCATCAACTCAAGGACAAGGGTCAGCCGAGGCTCCGCTTCAGTCACGACAAACCAAGATAGATCTGACAATCTCATATTTCCCCTTTCCCATGGAGGAGGTCCTCGAATTGCTGGAATTATGGGTACAAAATGGGACTATCATGTTACCACCTGTGCGACATCTACCCATCGAAGAATACATGTCAAATCCAAAATATTATCACTTCCACCGTTTTGTTAACCATCCTACCAACGAATGCAATGGTTTAAGGAAATATATTTAGAGAAAAGATCGACTCAGGAGAGCTATGCATAGGGAATGAAGACGTCCAAAAAGATCCCATCCCAGTCAGAAGCTTCACTCTCTCTGGGGACTCAATCAACAAAACTGTACAATCCATGATAAAGCGCATATGTGAACTTCTTTACTTGTCAAAGGCGCAACAAAAAGATATTTTCACCACCCTCAATCGTGTTGTATCGGGTAAGCGTCTACTCTTTAATGAAAGTGATACTGCATGTCCCCAGTCCGTTTCAGACGAGATCATTCCACACAATGAGAAGCCTAGCTGGGGACTTCTCACCACTGCTTGTCTCAACACAGAGTTAAGAAAAACAATAATCGATGCAGGCACCGATGTCAATATCATCACAATTAAAAATTTGAAAGCTGCTTTCCAGGCATAAAGCTACACACTCGCCGACCGTAGTCGAGAATTCTGAAGGGAAGTCCAGGAGTGCTTACGCCTATATCACCCTTGAAGTGAAAACAGGTGATACCCGAACACATGCCAAATTTTACATTGTCAAAGAGGACCCAAGCTACGACATGATTCTGGGACGCCCGTGGGTCCATAAAAACAAGATGGAAGCAAGTGTGTCTCCTTTATCACCGCCAACACCTCCAAGACTTTCAAACAAGACGACAAATCCCGAAGATTCCCTATCAGATGAGTTTTGTCGCGCAATGAATTTGGATGTGAAGCAGTTTCCAGAAGAGGACATGGCATCATATGTTCGAAGGTTTCGCACACAAGTAAGTCACATCCAACCAATTCATTTGCAACCAGCAATCCCACGTCCCATCAAAGCTTGGGGACTTGCCCCGGATATCAACCCTAGTCTGACTCAGCGATGTGAATTGGAAGCTGATCCTTTTCAAAATTTTAACAAATGAGTATGAATTGTCTCTACTAGAGATAAGAAAATTAGTATCCCGGTTATTCAGAAGACATGCCCTGAATTTGAGGGGCCTGAACCCAATGCCTTCCATGTCATATATATGGTGAAAAAGATAATAGCCTCTCCTGAAGAAGAGCCATATCTCTTCACCGAAGTCTTAATCGGCGGTTACTACAAGCTTGTCAATACTGACAAGCCATAAGGGATGGTCATACATGGAAAGTGGCTGACAACTCACAACGCTTAAAGCAGTCTACCACCATCTTGCTTTATTTCCCTTTTTTATGCAATATTTATAATTCCTCCAAAATGTTTGCAATATCTTGCATTCATACTTAGGATTTCAATTCATTCAATCAAGTAAAGTACTGTTTCTTTTCAAAATAATATCCTTTCAAATTATTCAGAAATCTCTATCTACTAAAAAAAAAAAAATCCCTGTTGATGGTGAGTTTTTGACAAGGGAGAAAACTGTAATATTCCCCTTTATAATGCTGCTTTTCTCCTAGTTGCAGAAGCATGAAATAAATATCCAATAATTTCTGACGAGCATCAGAATTACAAACATTATTGATATCTTACATTCCGCAAGAGAATTAAGAATGCATATTTATCTCCCGGCTAAACTAGCCATGTATCTCTTTGGCATATATATGCACCCGAGAAATTTCAGAGCTTTGTGCAACAAGAACCTCGTTATTTCATGCGCATCCATGCAAACTACTTGTATAAACCAGAACATACTAATTATACAAAATCACAAATATTCATAATAAAGGAAACACCATATTTGAATAAAAGCACTAATTAGATGCATACCATTTAATTGTAGAGTCACATCAAGCATAATTTCAAGATTGCAAACTTCCACGGCTAAATCTCTTGAAGGTGTTATGTATGCACTGCACAAAGTTCAACTATTAAATCTCATAAGACTGAGAAATTTTAAATTAGGCTATAGTCATGGTCATGGCATTAGTTAATGTCAATAAATAATAGCATACAAGCTATAACCCTTGCAACAACAAGTACAAGCTTTAGTAAGCCCTCTCTCGCTGCCCACGACCATTTCCTACTACCACAGTTCACGCTGCTTCCACGACCTTCACTGCTGTCACGTCCATTATTGGGTCCCACGCTCCACTGCTTCGTTCCCACGCTCTAACGCTGCTAGGTCCCACGTTTCGCTGTTGTCGCGACCTATGCTGCGCTCACGCGCCATTATGTTGTCTTGCCATGCCTTGCTGCTACCGTGCATATTTATCACCGCTACAAAATTTCTTTGCTCAAGCTAGCACCATTATTTGCTCAAGCTAGCACAATCACTTAGACTATTATTACGACAAAATTGATATAAATTCTACAAGAAATGTTATTTTACAACGAGGCTCATGGATTTGAAGTCATGACCACACTAACTCTTACGAGATATCAAATAATATTACAATGGGGGGATAAAACATGGGATTTGGTCTGGCGGTTTACAGGAACATGGGTGTAGCACTACCCCATGACAAGGAAGTTATAGAGTAAGTGGTAAGTTGGAGCGGTTGAAGAGATACTGGAGTCATGGTCCAAGAAGTTTCAAGAAACTCCCCATAGACAAAGTGGACGGTTATTCCCACAACATCCACTTTTCCATCTCCCCACAACTACCACTACTTTAGAAGGAAAGTGTGTGGTCTCAAAACATTATAAATAGGATGCTTAGCCAATTTCAAAACAACAGAAAGAACATGAAACAAACGACAGACTGAGAAGAGATATAAAATCATTCTCAAGCTCTGCTATTTTTCAACCACAATACACAATTCTACACACAATTCCTTCAATTTCCTTTGCTTCCCTCCCGTAAGATCAACCCATTTTCTCTCTTTATAACCGAAGCAGAACAAAAACAAATATCCTACTTATTTGGATTTGTTTTGTACGATTTTGATCCCCGAACCTAAAAAGGTACTTCTACAGTACATTGTTTTTCCTAGGAGCAATTTTTGGGTACAAACAATTGACGACAACAACGGGAGATCAACATTTCGGTAGCAAAATTCAATCCTTCAAAAATGGGGGATCTTAGGTCAGGTTCAACAACCGATCCCAATTCAAGTTCAAAGACGTTACTAATAATGGTAATTCCTTGGTGGAGCCCCAGAAACTATTCCTCAGAACACCACCATTGAAAGCACTAAAACTCCTCTCCGTACCACTGAAAGTGTCAAAGGAAAGGAGCAGGCTTCACCAACCATAGCCGATTTAATGAAGCGACAAGAGACCTTGGCTGAGACTCAAATAGCCATTGCACCACTCATAAGGAAGTTCTTATCTTCCTTAAGGCTTTAAAGGAGAAGTTAACACCAGAGCAGTGTTGTCGTCAAACAGAGAAAGTCAAGAACACAACTGATGACGGTACTAACACGTCAAAGTTAATGCACATGATGATGATGAAATACAGATCATCACTGACCATGCACCAGAAATGAGTCAACCACAACAACACTTTGTCACTCGTGAAGACCTGGAAAAGCTCCTGCGAAATCACGAACAGGAAGATTGATCTTCATTCCATCAACACCAACACCCTTATCCAACAGAGATTCAAAGGGTTGCACTGCCGGTCGGATACTCATCCCCTCCATTTTTATTGTACGATGGAACCGAAAATGCTCGAGAACATGTTTCTCGATTCTTGGAGTCACTAGGAGTGCACGAATATAATCAAGTGCTGCGACTCAAGGAATTCTTGAAATCTCTTACCGGAAGAGCCTACACTTGGTACAACAACCTCGCTCCAAACAATATCTCTAGTTGGTCCTAGATGGTTGATGCCTTTTATAAAAAATATTTCTTCGTCTCTGAGGAAATTACTCTTTCGGACCTAGGAAGAATGTTCCAGAGAAACAACGAGAATCCCAATGAGTACGTGAAGAGGTTCAGAACACAAACTCTTGACTTCCATGACCATAATGTGACTGAACAACAATTGGTGGAGCTTTGCATTAATGGTATGGTTCCTGTTTATCGTGCCTTATTAGAAAATTTACGATTTCAAACCTTCTCTGAGCTACACGAGGCCTCCAAGAGATTAGCAACAACTGCTCCAGCCTTGTTAGAAAAGAAACAACCCGCCAAAGAAGAAAATCATGGAGACACTCGTGGAAGCAGACGTCTGGTGAACAAACAATATTCTACCCGATACTGCATAGGTGTTATCAATGATGAAGGAGCCAAAAGAAAAGAAGCAAATCAATCAACATCACAGGCTAAGTCCACTGCATCAGCTCCGGCGGTAGCACTAACATCATTTCAAGGACAAGGCTCAGCTGAAGCTCCACGTCAGTCGCAACTGAACAAGACAGATCTAATAATCCTGGATTTTCCCTTTCCCATGGAAGAATTCCTCGAGTTATTAGAACTATAGGCACAAAATGAAGCTATCAAGTTACCACACGTGCGGAAACCACCTATTGAAGAGGATAATGTCAAATCAAAAATACTGTCACATCCACAGGTTCATCAACCATACCAATAGCGAATGCAATGACTTGAGGCGCATATTCAGAGAAAAAGTCAACTCAAGGGGGACTGAAGGTGTTCACAAAGATTCCCTACTTGTTAGGAGTTTCACTCTTTTCAGAGATTCTTTCAACAGAAATTTCCAATCCATGATAAAACGTGTATGTGAACTTCTTTACATATCGAAGGCACAACGCAAGGATATTTTCACTTCTCCCAATCGCGTTATATCGGGAAAGCGTTTACTCTTTGCCGAAGAATATACTAACTTCCCAAAAACCAAACTAGAAGACATAGTCATCAAATATAATGAGAAGCCTAGATGGGGACTTCTCACCACTGCCTGCCTCAAGGACACCAAGTTCGAGCAAACACGAATTGACGCGGGCCCTGATATCAATATCATCACTATCAAGACTCTGAGAGCTGTGGGAATTCCGAGCACGAAGCCATACATTCGCCAACAGTGATTAAGAATTCTGAAGGGAAGTCCAGGAGTGCTTATGGCTACATCACTCTTGAAGTAAAGATGAGTGACACCCGAGCACATTCAAAGTTTTATATTGTCAAAGAAGATCCAGATTACGACATGGTTCTGGGACGCCCTTGGCTCCACAACAACAAGGAAGCAACAAGTGTATGCCCCTCGCCAGTATCAATACCTCCAAGACTCTCAAAGAAGCCTGCAAATCATGAGGACGACCTATCAGATGAGTTTTGTTGCACAATGAATTTGAATGCAAAACAATTACCATAAGAGGACGTAGCGTCATATGTCCGAAAGTTTCTCACACAATTAAGTCACATTCAGCCAACTTCTTCGCAACCAGCAATCCCACATCCCATCAAAGCTTAGGTACTTGACCCGGAAATCAAACCTACTCTGACTTGGCGGTGTGAATGAAAATCTGATCCTTTTCAAAATTTTATCAAATTGGTATGGGTTGTCTCTACCGGGGATAAGCAAGCTAGTAACCCAAGCACTCAGTAGACATGTCATGAGGTTAAGGGGCCTGAACCCAAAGCCTTCCATGTCGGAGACACAGTAGAGAAGATCACAGCCTCTCCTGAAGAAGAACCGTATCTTTTCACCCAAACTATGATCGGCGGCTACTAAAAAATTAACAATACTGACAAGCCAGAAGGGGTGGTCATGCATGTCAAGTGGCTTACAACTCACAATGCTTAAGAAACATGCTACCACCATTTCACAATATTTACCTGTGTTTATGCAATACTTGTAATTCCTCGAAAATGTCTGCAATACCTTGCATTCATACTTAGGATTTCAATTTATTAATCAAGTAAAGCATTATTTTCTTCAAAAAAATATATATCCTTGAAAACCATTCAAAAATCCCTACCTATCCAAAAATCCCAGAATAAAACCACAAAAAGTCATATATCTCAGAAAACCTATAAAATTAAAAAAAATTCTTAGAACTTGGTTCAGCACCTTCAGAATATGCCTTTTCCAACATCCCAAAAATCTCAGTTGCAAGCTTCAACTCCCGAGACAACCTCTCATCTTCATATCTAGCCTTGGTCATTGTCCCCAAACTTGGAGTCGTACCTTTATCTTGCAGATATTTCTCAGTAACTTCAAAAGGACGACGAAGCCATGCTACATTAAGATTATCCCTTTCAGCCTCGTCCAAAGCTTTATTTCATTCTTGAAGTACTATCTTAGATACTTCTCTACGAGGGAGATAAATCATCTCACACACAGTTGGCAGTAACAAAGACACATCATTCTCCAGAGTATGGTAGTTCCTGGGGTTACCTATGAAGAAATGGCCAAACTTCTTCCATACTTTAGTATATAGCTCAGCGTGGGCGGACGGGACAATGAAGCCACCAATGCACACATAGTCAAGTTGAGTCCTATAAAACTTGAAGTCAAAATGAACTCCAGCATTCAAATATTCAATCAGTACAGTCTCCATCATGTCAGCATTCTGTACAACGGTGTCACTCAGAGTGTTTCCTTCAACAATCGCATCCGGAAGAACTTACCCATGATTTAGAGGTGTAAAAGATGCATCACCAGCGTCATGGCTCATGGTAATCTCCAATTATTTACCTGTAAAATCATCTCTCTGATCCATCTCTTTTCCCCCCGAAAAATAAAGACATTATAAAGTTATGTCTCAAACATAAGGAACTAAAGCATAAATCATGGAATTTATAAAATATTAACCTAAAAATTCATTAAAAAGTGTTTTAGGTCATGACATATGGTTTAGAAGAGATATGGGTCGTTTTTTAAAAATGCCATCAAAAACGTTTTTACACTACTCTATCAAAGAACTGAAACTATCGCTAATTTGTAAGTAATTTTGGGGTGATTTATATGCCAAACGATTCATATGGATTCTACTACAACATGCTAAAAGGGCGTGAGAATTGGAGAAGCGAGCTAATAAGGGTAGATAAAACTGTCGATTACATGACAACTGAAAACCTACATAATTCTTCCTGGAAAGGTTCTGGACGCTCGTTGTCAGGTCTTTTTCACCTAGAAAACAGATTCCAAATTGAGATTTTATTTATCTCTTAGATAAATAATGGGAGGTCAAACACCTCGTTCTGACTTTGGACGAAGATTCTACGGCCATTACGACAAGAAGACCTAAATCTGAATTTTTATGACAGCGAAAATCGACAAAATTCCACATGAAATCATGCATGGTTTTAAATGTCTTGGAGTTTAAGAGCTATAATTATGTCATTGTGATTCTAAAATAATAAAGGGGACTTACTTGGAGCCGCAACGACTCATTTGGAGCAGAATATGCCTCGTAATATGATTCATCACCAAGTCCTTCATACTCGACCCCGTGTTTTTCGATTACTTCAGTATAGGAAGATTTCTCATGTCCCTTGTCATCTCTATCTTCTTCCTTAGAGCTTCCAACCACAACAGTTCCTTCTATCATCTAAGTATTCATATCGCTAGTCTAAGCATAATGGTTATTCACAAGAATCATAATTCATCAAATTCAGAAAGATACATTATTCTTATTCAGAAATTTTTAAAAGAAAGCTTTAATCACAACATAATCAGCTGAAGCACCAGGAATGGCTGGGACACCAAATTCGAAGGGTCGAACGCTCAAGTCACTCTGACGAGTTACGCTCCCAGGCTATACAAAGATGCTCATCAGAGTTAGTATAAATATACTTCATGAAAAAAAAACTGAGAGGAAATATAAGACACTTACCTTATTCAAAGGACGGTCTCTACTCCCAGGCATAACCATCCGTGGCCTTTTCGTCCCACATTGAAGAGTAGCATTCGCTACGTCATAAAACATGAAGTATCCTGGGAACCACGACTACAAGAGGCGAAATTAAACACTTAATTACTGGATAAAAGATAGTAATTAAACAAAAGATGGTTTGAGTACCTGTGTCAAGATGATGATTGAGTCACGCTTCATCTCAAAGATAATCTTCAAGTTCAATTGAAGTGCTAACTCCTTTGCAGAAGCTTCACCACGAACATCAGAAGGACTACTCAACATAAAGTTCTTGAAAAGAGTAAGTTATGCGTTCCAGAAACTAGCATACTCGTTAGTAACGCGTCCTTTTATGCTGGCATGGAGAAAAGGAATACTTTGACCAACGATACTGTGAGCATCCTCAGAACCCTGAATCAAGTCTATGGAAGGCATCTCGGTACGATAATGAGGAATGGATTGATCAAAACCTATCTTCCAAGCCGCCTTATCAATATGATAGCACTGGATGACACAACAATCAAAACAGACGGCGATAACGAATCCTGGGATACAACTAACCATGAAAGTAGCTTCACCAACACTAGCAATGTTACTCTCATTGCTTGATCCAGAGCGTAAGACAATATCGAACCTCTCAGCAAAAGTCCCCGATGGAATCACCTGAGGCAGCTTCGAACTCCAAGGTATGAAATTCATTTTCTTCTCGTTATCCATCAAACTGATAAGACTAACAAGGGAAGGTTTATTCTTACTCCAACGAAGTATTCTGGCATACTCCGTCCCTTCACTTGGAAAAACAGGTCTAGTATTTGGTGCATACTTAGGAAAATGTTCCCAAAGCTAGGCTTGCATGAACATAACATGGATAAAAGATTCTATCTTTGCATAACGTTGGAAATCTTCATGTCAAGAGTGAAAATATCTAATGAGTATATAAGGTGCCAAGGAACAAATTACCAAGAGGAAGAGTCTTTCTACTAGTAAACATAACAGTAGAAATGTAGGAATACTACCAATGACTGGAAATTTCATTAAGAAAACCACATCCTCCAAAGTAATTTTTATCTCACCCCAAGCACATGACACTGAATGAGTTGGGCCGCACCAACGTGAGAAAAATACAAGCATACCCTTCACATCTTTGTTGATTTCAAAGTATCATATACTCGCACAACATGGAATATCTTAGCATTCCCCAAAACCAACTTTACCTGAGGATTCTTCAATATAACTTTGGACCATCCTACCCATTTAAACAAAGGGGTTTGGGATATCTTAAAGTCAACAAACAAAGGCATATATTATCTTCTCTGCAAACAATATCGCACAATACTCTGTGGATAAACACTTTGAGGACGTGAAACACTATTGATACCCGGAATAAGAGTACCGAAAAAATCAGGAGGAGCAGCTTCTTCGACAACACTTTCAAAGAACCTATCACAGACATTGGGTACGTCATCCAGAGAATTGACATCAGAATTTTAGCTCCCATCGCGACAAGAACCAGTAGCAGTAATATCTTCGCAATTGTCAGACATCTACAACGGGTTCAAATAATATCTACATCAACGATTGGACAACCGTACACAAGGTATGACACTACTTTATGTATATATATACATATATCTAGCGCTAATATGCAAATACATGCGTATATGTATATATAAATTAAAAAAAAAGTTGATGTAAACCCTAGCACACCTGGTTAAGGCTTAACAACGTTACAGTGAAGCCAATGAATAATTCCTGCAATAAGAATCAACAATTGCGGTCGCAAGATATGGTCAAAAGAAGAAATTATCAAATCAGTGGCATATTAATACAGTTGAATAAACAATGATAATTGAAGAAGTGATTTAGTACTTTGATAGACACATTTTAGTGTCTAATTTGCACCTTAATTTCTAGTGAGTTAGTATTCGATTTTACGTTGTGTTTTTATGCTTTTGTAGGTACATTAGAAGAATAAAGATTTATGGAAAAATCGGCTCAAAAAGTGATAAAGGCACCCAGGGACAAGTGTTATTGGCACCCCAGAATCGGCCGAGTCAACCCAGCGAGTCAACCCAGCGGGTCAACTCGGCCTGAGTCATAGATCCACAGCTCATCGGGTTTTCCTGTTCCAAACAGGAAAAGAAACTGGATATCGCAATTCACGGAATTTGTGGGTTGTTTTCGATTATTAAGAGACCCAATCGCAAGTAGAATCTCATACAAGTCATAACACGTCAAGAGACAACAAAGAATGCCGAAAAATCTGCTCGGGAATGCGAATTTGGCCGGAAAAAGAGATGGGGATTGGGAATCGAAAATATGGGGATTTCACCGAGTTCGACTAGGTTTAGAACTCTCCCTAGGGTTTGTAGACCCTATATATATGAAGATAAGGGCTTAAAAGCACGGACGCAGCCCTAGAGATCAATTCAGACAATTTCCGGCCACTTCCGGCCACCTCCGACTACCTGCTGCTGCTCCGGTGCCGTGTTCTTCATCCACCATCACCGAAGAAGACAACCTTGCAACATCTGTATCCGTTGCATACTCAGTGTTACATCTTGCTCCTGTTGCCTTAGTTTTTAAACACTCTTGTTGCTTAAAGCTATTTGCAACGGCTGAACCATCTCATGTTACACTTATAATCGCTACTGTTCAGCCGTTACACCATTATTCAACCTTGTAATCAACTTTTTGAGCAATGAAAAGATCTTTTGAGCAAGTTTTCTTCACCATGAGCTAAGTATATTTACTGGGATGATGGAGGAGGTTTTTCTCTCAATTTTATGTGGTAAGTCTATTTTTAATTAATTATTTATAATTCTTTACTTGTTAAAATTGCATAGTTTCGAAATAGAAAAACGGTTTTCTTTCAGCAGTTATGCTTTTACTTGATGGATCATGCTGGGTTGACGACCATTGATGTTCCATGCTTGTGATTTACCTCTGCTTGTTTGCATAAAAACCTATTTTGGCAATATTTGAGCTTAATTTATTTAAAAGAATTGCATGATTAATCACATAAATTGTTGGAAATAACTGATTCCTGATTCCTGGTTTTCTCCATATTTTCCATATATCATCTCTAGTTTAGTTTGCTTTACTTTATTCCTGGATTTTATTTAATTAGATTAATTCAATTAGTTTCTAAAATCATTACCTTCACAAGTTCGAGAAACGAACACTTTTTACCACTATTCGAAAACACATCAATTTTTGGCGCCGCCGACGCGGACTTGTTTTTAGGTTTAGGGTTTTAGATTTATTTTTTAGATTTATTTTTTGTTTTATTTTTATTTTTATTATTTTACTTTGTTCTATTTTACGTTTCTTTTGGTATTTCTCTTTTTGCTACAGGTTGAATTTTGGATCGAAAGGGAGTAAGCCAAAGTTTTGGAAATAAAGCTAAAGACTTGGAGTTAAAGGGAAAGCTTAAAGAACGAAAAAGAAGATCGGAGATTTTATTTTTCTTAATTAGATTTTTAGTTTATTTTAATTAGTTTTAATTCGTTTAGAAAATTGTATTAGGGTTTTTATTATTTCTGTAATTTTTATTTTGTTTTCGGACACTTTTTGGACTTTTTATTATTTTTGGACATTTTATTATTTTTAAACCCTACGGAAGGGTAGTTTTAAATATCAAACTGTGTGCAGGGAAGGACGACAATTACGATATTGTCTCGGCCCCTCGGGTTCTCACACTATTGAAAAGGATATTAGTGGCCCGAGTCGACTTCAACGGTTCATCGCCCGTCTGGTACGGGAGGTAAACTTCGACCAACCCACGAATCTCCTGTCAGTGGGTTTTCTGGACTCCTTTGTATGCATATATGCTGAGGACTGAATACGGACTTTAATTTTTGCATAGTAAAGGGCAAGGCCTGGCCATATAAGATAAGGTTTTGGATTTCATCACCGTCTCCTTCTTGCCCGCCTTAGGAAAACGAAACCTACGCGAACCTAAGCCTAAAATCTTGACTAGAAAGAGACCTATAGGGTATCGAGCTTATTGGAAAATCGTTCAAAAGGACTGTACTGGTTACTTTATTAGCCTAACTCGAGGTTCAGGAAGATTATTTTAAGTTGATTAGAGCCGCCTTGTAACCCAGGGAAAAGTGCCAAAGAGACAGGGTTATTAAAGCTCCTTAGAGCTTATCCTGTTTCTCTTCGACTTAATCTAATTCGGATCGTTCTAAGAGGTTTGCTAAAATTGTAACCAGTTGCCTTTTGAAAGAATAAAAGCTGGTCTAGAAACAATCCAAGTGGAACCATCATGCTTTTTGTTTGCTAGATTCAATAGGTTTGATTTGGTTGAGTCAGGGCACGATTGTGTTTGATTAATTGCTTGTTAGGATTTAATTTTTTTGCATGCCAAGAACGCCCTTAAGGCGAACTTGGGATAGAGACCCTCAAGGTAGGTTAATTAGTGGAAGACTGGTAGTTCACCTTAACCTTGAGAAGCCAACTGAGAGTGAAGTAGTCACTCCCGAGACCGTGGCAGCAATGACATCTCTGAAGGATTTGTTGAATCCGACCTGGACCTCACGTCCATCTTGCATCAAGTTAGCCGCTACTGAAGCGAGCTACGAACTGAAACCCGGAATCATCCAGATGCTTCCATTATTCTTAGGAAAAGAAAACGAAAATCCCTATTTTCATGTTAGGGAATTCGAGGAAATATGTAGCACAATCAGGATTAGAGACTTGAATGACGAGTCTATTAAACTCAGACTATTTCCCTTTTCACTAAGAGACAAAGCCAAGTCGTGGCTATACCTCTTGTCTCCTCAGTCAATTGAAACCTATGCCCAACTTACTTCAGCTTTTATTCAGAAGTTCTTCCCTAGGAACAAAATTTCGTCTGTTAGGCAGAAAATATGCACGTTTTCCCAGCTAGAGGGAGAGTCTCTGTATGTGTATGTAGAAAGGTTCAACGACTTATTGTCCCAATGCCCAGACCACGGAATAGAGGAGTTAAGGCTAGTTCAGATCCTCTATGAGGGTTTGGACTATGCATCTATAACCTTGGTCGAGTCTTTGTCAACCGGAGGGTTCGACAGTAAGACTCCTGCTGAGGCGATGAAACTTCTAAGTGACATCGCCGAAAAGACCCAGCAGTGGGAGAGCATTAAGGAGCCAAAAAGAACAATTCTTCTAGGAAGAGGAAATGTTAATAGGTTAGAAGGATCTTTTGATCCAAAGGCCCAAATAGAAGCCTTATCTAGAAGGCTAGAACTGGTCGAAATGAATCAAGCTAGTAGTTCAGAGCCCAACCAATTCGAAGAGCAGGCTTTTTCTCTTTATGATAATACTAGATTTGATAACCATAGAAAGTTCGACCCGTATTCAGAATCTTATAACCCTGGCTGGAGAAACCACCCGAACCTTTCCTGGTCGAAAGGCCAGGCTCAAGGTCAGTTTAGTAATGCTAAAGGTCCTCCAGGCTTCAGTTATAAGAATTCGGCTGGTCCAACTCAGCTCAGCAATGACGATAAGTATGAGCAGAGATTCCAGAGCATAGAAAGAGCTATTTCTAGTTTACAAACCTCAGTTAGTGACATTGATGAGGCTCTGAGAGAGCGAGAACCTGGTAGGTTCCCTAGTCAACCCGAACCCAATCCTAGAGGAGTCAATGAAATATCGACTGGGGAGAAATAATCCAGTCACGTGAATGCAATTACGACCCTCAGGAATGGTATGGTAGTGGATAACAAGGTAACTAGGCCCGTTAGTGAACAAACTGTAGTTCATCCTGACCCAATAGTTGAAGAGACTGATAAAGTCTCTGACGAGCCTGAGGTAACCCCTCAGAGAACCAATTTCATGCCTAGAGCCCCATACCCAAGGTTGTTAGCACCTACTAGGAAGGAATCCAATTTTAACGAAATAATGGAAGTTTTTAAGAAAGTCACGATCAACCTTCCATTATTAGATGCAATTAGGCAGATTCCTGCTTATTCCAAGTTTCTTAAGGACATGTGTACGCGAAAGCGAAAACTTAGCGTACATAAGAAAGCTTTTCTAGCTAGTCATGTAAGTTCAATTATACAGAGTAGTACGGCCCTTAAGTACAAAGACCCAGGTTCCCCAACCATAGCTTGCACAATATGAAACTACCGGGTAGAAAGAGCCTTACTCGATTTAGGAGCCAGTGTGAACTTACTGCCGTACCATGTGTACCTCCATCTAGGACTAGGCGATTTGAAACCGACTCAGATGACTTTGCAGTTAGCTGATAGGTCTGTGAAAATTCCTCGTGTTGTCATAGAGGATGTTTTGATTGAAGTGGATAAATTTATTTATCCAGTGGACTTTGTTGTGCTTGATACCAGACCTGTGCCTGATCCAGAGAATCATATACCGGTTATACTAGGTCGCCCGTTCTTAGCAACATCTAACGTGATCATTAACTGTCGTAACGGTGTTATGAACTTGTCTTTTGGTAACATGACTATTGAGCTGAATATCTTCAACATTAGTAATCAACCACCTGAGCTAGATGACCCCACCTTAGAAACCGTCAACATGATAGAGGCCCCAGTTCAGGAGTCATTACCAAACACTTTGATAGAAGACCCGTTAGAAAAATGTCTAGCCCACTTTGGATTAGAGTTTGATGAGTTAGGCCCATCAGAGACCTTACCTGTGATTGTAGCTTCATATTTGGATAGTGACCAAGAGAATAGGCTAGTAACCGTGCTTCAGGACAATAAGAAAGCTTTAGGATGGACCATAGCAGATATTAAGGGAATTAGCCTAACAGTTTGTATGCACCAGATCCATTCAGAGGAGGAATCCAAACCGTCTAGGGAGATGCAGCGTAGGCTCGACCCATTAAAAGATCCATTAGAGAAATGCCTAGCCAACTAAAGAATTGATGGCGATAATGATAGTGTTATTAATGAAGTGCGCACTTTGTTAGGTTCTGCATCACCAGATTATAATTTAGAAGAAGCAATTGACTACTTTCGAGAATCTGACGATCCGGAAATGAGGGAAATTGTTATTAGTCTATCTAGAGACACTGAAAACTCTAAGTTTGGGGGTGACTATCATCTCCATGTGATATACCATTAACTCTTAGGAAGGTCCCTAGCTTGGGACCTGACATATGCACGTCTGCCATTGTACAAGATCATCTTCGAGCTAGATCCACTGATCCTCCTGTTCAGAAAGAAGTTCAGTTGCCAAAAACCAATCCTCTGGTCGATGTGGTTTACCTAAATAGGGATCAAAGTGTGTTCAGATTGTTTATCTTCGTAGCTTGCTGCTGTTTCCTTCTATTGTGGATAACACTATTTGATTCAGATGATCCCCAGTTGTTCCGATTATTGCTATATGATTTAAGGAGGTAACTTATGCTCATGCGACACGGTAATATCTTTCCCTAATTCCTTTTCGTGCAGTGTTTAGAAACATTGAGGACACTGTTTAATTTAAGTTTGGGGGTATTGGGAGACTTTTTAGGATTAATAAGATTTGGAATTTAGAAGCATGTGAACAATTCAGGGTGACACTAACCACTCTAGGTAGATGGAAACTTAGCCATTTTCCTATAAGGATTGGTGTGCCCAGCTAGATGGTCTATTCATAAAGGAGACAGAGTTCAGGTGTTAGAAATAACATGATAGTTGTCACCACCACATCACGTTCTGTTTAATTATTTGCCATTTCGTGTTTCTCTGAGAGTATTGGTGGGTCCTAGCATCGACATGTTAATTAGCGCTGGAATGACATTTAGTGTGTTGAGATCATGCCCCACATGAATAATACGTTAGTGTTTTAGAGTTATGTGTGGGGTCCCCCTGTCTCCGTCTCCTAAGCAAGCGTGGAATGCAGGATCCATGGCAACACACATGTATTAGGTGTCAGAAGAAAAAAAAAAAAAAAAAAAAAAAAAATTCGAAAAAAAGAAAAGAAAA
>JAJJMC010012594.1:97621-118524 GCA_023531435.1 Papaver californicum
AAAAAAAAAAAAAAAAAAAAAAAAAATTCGAAAAAAAGAAAAGAAAAAAAAATCGAAAAAAGTTAGAAAAAAATAGTATTTGGTATTTTAAAGTTCTGCATGTCTCCGTCGCCTAAGCAAGCGTGGAACGCAGGATCCATGGGAACTTGTAAATATTTTAGTTAGTAGTAACCGTAGAAAATAAATGGGGAGTATCTCGACTAGGTTTCATCTCGGTACTGACCTTCAGACAGATATGGGACACATCGTTCGCCTTGGTCAACATTTGCGATCTTCTACAGTCTACGTTCATCTTCTAAGTCTTTTTATGTGATGGGTGGTTAGATAATTGTCTGAGTAGAACTCTGTTGTCTTAGATATGAATTTTAGTATGCTTGAGTTAACACTCGTGTACAGTGATTGGATCCATAAAGGGTAATGGTCCCTATAGCCGAATATCTGAGTAGCCAACTAACTAGCTTGTTTAGTGTTTACCCTTAATCATTCACGTGTTGCTAAGATCTAGATTCAGGTTTTGTGGGTATACCTCTTGTAAACCCTCACGAGACAAAACTCGTCCACTAGGGAAACCTAGGGGTTTAACGGCTTGCTGCATATGCTAAATGTGGTCGCGATTCCTGCGAAAGTGAGTTAGGATTTTTACTTTATTTTTTAGAGTAGTTTGCTCGAGGACTAGCAAAATAGTAAGTTTGGGGGTATTTGATAGACACATTTTAGTGTCTAATTTGCACCTTAATTTCTAGTGAGTTAGTATTCGATTTTGCGTTTATTACGTGTTTTTTATGCTTTTGTAGGTACATTAGAAGAATAAAGATTTGTGAAAAAATCGGCTCCAAAAGTGATTAAGGCACCCAGGGACAAGTGTTATTGGCACCCCAGAATCGACCGAGTCAACCCATCGAGTCAACCCAGCGGGTCAACTCGGCCTGAGTCACCGATCCACAGCTCATCGGGTTTTCCTGTTCCAAACAGGAAAAGAAACTGGATATCACAATTCACGGAATTTGTGGGTTGTTTTCGATTATTAAGAGACCCAATCGCAAGTAGAATCTCATACAAGTCATAACACGTCAAGAGACAGCAAAGAATGCCGAGAAATCTGCTCGGGAATGCGAATTTGGCCGGAAAAATAGATGGGGATTGGGAATCGAAAATATGGGGATTTCACCGAGTTCGACTAGGTTTAGAACTCTCCCTAGGGTTTGTAGACCCTATATATATGAAGAGAAGGGCTTAGAAGCACGGACGCAGCCCTAGAGATCAATTCAGACAATTTCCGGCCACTTCCGGCCACCTCCGACTACCTGCTGCTGCTCCGGTGCCGTGTTCTTCATCCACCATCACCGAAGAAGACAACCTTGCAACATCTGTATCCGTTGCATACTCAGTGTTACATCTTGCTCATGTTGCCTTAGTTTTTAAACACTCTTGTTGCTTAAAGCTATTTGCAACGGCTGAACCATCTCCTGTTACACTTATAATCGCTACTGTTCAGCCGTTACACCATTATTCAACCTTGTAATCAACTTTTTGAGCAATGAAAAGATCTTTTGAGCAAGTTTTCTTCACCATGAGCTAAGTATATTTATTGGGATGATGGAGGAGGTTTTTCTCTCAATTTTATGTGGTAATTTTATTTTTAATTAATTAATTATAATTCTTTACTTGTTAAAATTGCATAGTTTCGAAATAGAAAAACGGTTTTCTTTCCGCAGTTGTGCTTTTACTTGATCGATTACTCGATTACTCGACATCATTGGAGCATCATCAAATTAGAATTCCTGGTAATATCCAACAACTAAATTATTTGATTTATTTTTCTTATAATAATAAAATAAAAATCACCATCTAGTGCTTACCACGAAACACATTATTGTTCCGCGCTAAGCAGGGGACTTAATGTTGATGGTGAGTTTTTGACAAGGGAGAAAATTGTAATATTCCCCTTTATAATGTTGTTTCTTGCCTAGCTGCAGAAGCATGAAATAAATATACAATAATTTCTGACGAGCATCAGAATTACAAACATTATTGTTATCTTACATTCCGCAAGAGCATTGCGAATGCATATTTAACTCCCGAATAAACTAACCCTTTAGGTCTTTGGCATATATATGCACCCGAGAAATTTTAGAGCTCTATGCAACAAAAACCTCGTTATTTCATGCGCATCCATGCAAACTACTTGTATAAAACAGAACATACTGATTATACAAAATCATAAATATTCAGAATAAAGGAAACACCATATTTGAATAAAAGAGCTAATTAGATGCATACTATCTAATTACAGAGTCGCATCAAGCATAATTACAAGATTGCAAACTTCCACGGCTGAATCTCTTGAAGGTGATCTGTATGCTGCCACGGCTCTCACTGCCCACGTGCCATTGCGCTGCTACCACGGATCTCTCGCTTCCCACAGCCATTGTGCTACTACCACAGCTTACGTTGCTGCCACGCCCTTCGTTGTTGCCTGCCATACTCCACTAATTCGCGCCCACGCTCCATCGCTGCTAGGTCCCACGCTTCGGTGCTGCCGCGACCAATGTTGCGCCCATGCGCCATTATGTTTTCGTGCCATGCCTTTCTACTACTGTGCATATTTATCACTGCTATGATATTTCTTTGCTCATGCTAGCACCATTATTTGCTCAAGCTAGCACAATACTTAAACTATTATTACGACAAAATTGACATAAAGTCTACAAGAAATGTTATTTTACAACGAGGCTCATGGATTTGAAGCCATGACCCCACTAACTCTTACGAGACATCAAGTCATATAACAATGGGAGGATAAAACATGGGGTTTTGTGATGTGTTTTAGAATAGTGGTAAAAAGTGTTCGTTTCTCGAACTTGTGAAGGTAATGATTTTAGAAAATAATTGAATTAATCTAATTAAATAAAATCCAGGAATAAAGTAAAGTAAAATAAACTAGAGATGATATTTGGAAAATATGGAGAAAACCAGGAATCAGGAATCAGTTATTTCCAACAATTTATGTGATTAATCATGCAATTCTTTTAAATAAATTAAGCTCAAATATTTCCAAAATAGGTTTTTATGCAAACAAGCAGAGGTAAATCACAAGCATGGAACATTAATGGTCGTCAACCCAGCATGATCCATCAAGTAAAAGCACAACTGCTGAAAGAAAACCGTTTTTCTATTTCGAAACTATGCAATTTTAACAAGTAAAGAATTATAAATAATTAATTAAAAATAGACTTACCACATAAAATTGAGAGAAAAACCTCCTCCATCATCCCAGTAAATATACTTAGCTCATGGTGAAGAAAACTTGCTCAAAATACCCTTTCATTGCTGAACCGGGACGTGTATAAGTGTAGCAGGGACAGGGTTCAGCTGTTGCAAAAGATTTAAGCAACAAAAAGAGGAAAGGGAAAGCGCAACAGGAGCGGAACAATGGCAACAGGAACTGCAACTGAACAACAACACCTAACGCCTGTTACTGAGTCTTCTTCTCCGGCTCCAGACAATGAAGAACAGCTGCCGGACCGCGCCGGATCGCTGCCCAGTTTCCGGCGATTAATTTTTTTGTTTCTCTGAGCCTCCTCCCCTGATTTCTTCGGCTTCTCTTCATATATATAGGGTCTACAAACCCTAGGGAGAGTTCTAAACCTAATAGAACTCTCCAAAACTCTCCAAAATCCTCCCAAATCCGAATCAAAGAATGACTCCTTTTTCCGTCCAAATTCACTCCGGGAGCCACTTTTTCCGGCTAAAAACGTGTAGAATTGGTTGTGTGGGTCTTTTATGGATATCTTCTAACTTGTGGGACACTTAGAATCGCAAATCAACACAAAAATTACGTGAAAATCGTTCACAGCAGCTTCTCACGGGATGAACCCGTGTTTCCGATGAGTTGGGCCGATTCGACTCGCTGAGTTGGCCGATCCGACTCGTTCCGATCCTGGGGTGCCCCCAATCCAAAGTGTGGGTGCCTTAATCCATTTTCCCGGGTGCCTTTAACAATTTTCGAGCCAATTTTTCCGCAAATGTTTATTTCTCAAAAATACCTACAAAGACATAAAAAGACATAATAAGTGTAAAATCGAGTACTATCGAAGCAGATATTCGGGCGCAATATAGACACCAAAATGTGCCTATCAAATACCCCCAAACTTACTATTTTCTAGTCCTCGAGCAAACTAATAAAATAAAATCCTAACTCACTTTCGCAGGAATCGCGACTACATTTAGCATATGTAATAAGCCGTTAAACCCCTAGGTGTCCCTAGTGACGAGTTTTGTCTCGTGAGGGTTTACAAGAGGTATACCCAAAAAACCTTTACTCTAGATCTTAGCAACTCGTGAACGATTAAGGATAGACACTAAACAAGCTATTTAGTTGGTTTGCTCAACTCATCGGCTATGGGAATCATTACCCTATATTAGTCCAATTGCTGTACACGAGTGTTTACTCAAGCATACTAAAATTCATAAGACAACATAGCTCTACTCAGATAATTGTTCAACCACAAGACTCAGAATCTATCCCAATTAATTACATGAAAAGATTTAGAAGATGGACATAGAAATATAGAGGTTGCACATGTTGACTAAGGTGAACGGTGTTTCCCATATCTGTCTGAAGGTCAGTGCCAGGATGAATCCTAATAGATTGAGATACATGGTCTTAAACCTAATACTAATATCGATTCAACTGGTATATACAAGGGTCCCAGCGATCGATTTATTGAAAATAAAACGATAAATATATTGACAACATGATTGGATCAAATTGTATCCAAGCGCATGGTTCTTATCATCATCTTACATGATAGTTCCCATGGATCCTGTGTTCCACGCTTGCTTAGGCGACGGAGACAGGGAGAACACACACATACTGTTATCAAAGTGTCAATATTCATTTTTTTTTTTTTTTTTTTTCAAAATAAAGCAAGAATCGGGCTTGATCTCAAACACTCTATTTCATCCTAGCGGCGATAACAATTTGATACTGGGCCCCACCAAATCACTTAGAGAAACACAAAATTGCAAAAATAAAAACAGAAAATGATATGGTCGAGATAGACTCCGAGATGTGGTGAAAACTATCATGATATTTTCTAACACCTGAACTCTGTCCTTTTATGAATAGACCATTTAACTGGGCACACCAATTCCTATAGAAAAAGAACTATGTTTCTATCTACCTAGAATGGTTAGTGTCACCCTGAAGTGTTCACAAGCTTCTAAATTCTAGAGCTTTATTATTTCACTAAAAAGTTTCTCCCTTACCCCCAAACTTAAATTAAACAGTGTCCTCAATGTTTCTAAAGATGAATGATTAAAAAAAAAATACGAACCAGGAGAAACTGTTACCAATTCATGAAAAGGACTTAGGGAAAGATATTACCGTGTTGTAAGAGCATGGGTTACCTCCCAAGAAGTGTTAAGTTTAAAGTCTTCAGCCAGACTAGGGAAGAATTAGTCACCTCATTAAATCATATAGCAATAATCGGAACAACTGTGGGTCGTCTGAATCAAATAGTGATATCACAAATAGAAAACTACTACATGCCAAGAAAATGAACAAACCGAGCACACCCTTATCTAGTTTTCTGTTTAAGACAACTACTTCTAGCTGTGGTTCAGGTTCAGGTTCTATAAAAGGGTCTAGATAAAACATTTTCATGGGTTGGATTTCCTCATAGGCATGATCAACAAGATCAGGTTGTAAAGTATGGAAAAACTCAACTAAGAACTTAGAAGCACATAATAATAACCTGAATAATTGTGGATCCTCAAAGTCAATCAGATTTGACCCACACAATTGACTACTATGAAGGTGGTCATTCTTAAGAAAATGTGTCAATTCCCTAAAGTAATTAGTCTTAAAACTTAATAAGTGACACATTTGAAATTCTAACGTTCCCACATATGGAAGAAAATATTTTGGTGGGAAAACAAAGTCAATTTGGGTATTCTCGCTTAGGTAAACCACATCGACCAGAGGATGGGTTTCTAACAACTGAACTTCTTTATGGACATGATTAGGTTCAGGAAACAGTTCTTGAAGATAATCTCTTAATATGGTAGAGGCACAAACATCAAGTCCCAAGTGAGGGACTTCTAAAAGAGTCAAAGGTAAAGCACAGGGAGAATGATAATCACCCCAAACTTAGAATTTTGGGTGTCTCTAGATAGACTAGTCACAATTTCCTTAATTTCTAGATCATCAGATTCTCAAAAATTTTCAATTGCTTCTTCTAAGTTATAATCAAGTGGTGCATCCTCACTCATATTTAAAATCTCTACGGGTCTATCTTGATTATCTACAACTATTGTTTCTAAATCGTTGGACTCTAAAACAGTATTCTTAGGATAAACCAGTTCCTCTAAACCATTATCGGTTTCAAAACAAGAGAGTTCTACATCGTCTAAAACAGTGATATCTCAAGTCAAATCCTCTTCCTTTTGAATAGGTGAATAATCATTAAAATTATTTGAATTTGAACTAGAAATAACACTATCCTCATGAAGCACAATTGGAGTGACAATTTCTTGATCACTCTGCCTGTATATTTCAAGTTCTTCACCAATACTATCCTCATCATCATAATAATATGAAGATGTTTTAACCTCGTCTAAATAAGTAGTGTTACCAATTCTATCCTCGTCCTCTTGAGGAGGTGAATAACTTTCAAGGGTAGCACCATATTGGGAATTAAGATTATATTGAGCAATATTGTTCCTTGCAGAAATTTCATTCATACTTAATACGAACCTATTTTTATCCTCAATCATCTGCTTGTTATTCTCATCTATCAGCTTGAGGGTGTCTCCTAGAGTACGAGTTGGGCTACTAATTGTCACCCCCATACTTAATTTAAGCTCATGTGTTGCCTCAGATAACTTCTTGAGTGATTCTTAGGTATATTAGGTTCATGGGGAGTACTACATTGCATCTGCTTTAGGGCATCCCTCCAAGATAACGAACTCAAATTATCATGGGAAGTACTAGATTGCAACTGCTCGTGTGATTCTTCTAGAGAAGGATTTGGACTACTATTTGTTCCTGTCACACTCAATCCAAACCTTTTTGTACTCTCAGCCAACTCCTTGACGGATTCTTATAGAGAAACAACTAGATCATCAAGATTTCTAGGTCGTAACTGCTCGTGTTCATGTTCATAAGACGGGTGTATGTATGAATAGTAATTGTGATCAACTTGGTATGAGTAATAGCCTCCAAAAGGTTGGTGGTGATCCCGATTACTATCCACACAATGTTGACAGTATGGATAATGTCTATTTTGAAATTCAGTTGGATATTCATTGTATTGGTCCTCATAATACCAGTTCGACATTTTCTAAAAAAAACAAAAAACTTCCTAATATATACAAAACTAAACTTTAAAAATAAATCCTACCGGAAGGGGTTCTAAACATACACAAGCAAGGCCGACTCAACCAAATCAAACCTATTGAATCTAGCAAACAAAAAGCATGATGGTTCCACTTAGATTGTTTCTAGACCAGCTTCTATTCTTTCAAAAGGCAAGTGGTTACAATTTTAGCAAACCTCTTAGAATGATCCGAATTAGATTAAGTCGAAGAGAAACAGGATAAGCTCTAAGGAGCTTTGATAACCCTGTCTCTTTGGCACTTTTCCCTGGGTTACAAGGCGGCTCTAATCAACTTAAAATAATCTTCCTGAACTTCGAGTTAGGCTAATAAAGTAACCAGTACAGTCCTTTTGAACGATTTTTCAATAAGCTCGATACCCTATAGGTCTCTTTCTAGTCAAGATTTTAGGCTTAGGTTCGCGTAGGTTTCGTTTTCCTAAGGCGGGCAAGAAGGAGACGGTGATGAAATCCGAAACCTTATATTATATGGCAAGGCCTTGCCCTTTACTATGCAAAAATTAAAGTCCGTATTCAGTCCTCAGCATATATGCATACAAAGGCGTCCAGAAAACCCACTGACAGGAGATTCGTGGGTTGGTCGAAGTTTACCTCTCGTACCAGACGGGCGATGAACCGTTGAAGTCGACTCGGGCCACTAATATCCTTTTCAATAGTGTGCGAACCCGAGGTGCCGAGACAATATCGTAATTGTCGTCCTTCCCTGCACACAGTTTGATATTTAAAACTACCCTTCCGTAGGGTTTAAAAATAATAAAATGTCCAAAAATGTCCAAAAATAATAAAAAGTCCAAAAAGTGACCAAAAATAAAAGAAAAATTACAGAAATAATAAAAACCCTAATACAATTTTCTAAACGAATTAAAACTAATTAAAAGAAACTAAAAATCTAATTAAGAAAAATAAAGTCTTCGATCTTCTTTTTCGTTCTTTAAGCTTTTCCCTTTAACTCCAAGTCTTTAGCTTTAATTCCAAAACTTTGGCTTACTCCCTTTCGATCCAAAATTCAACCTGTAGCAAAAAGAGAAATACCAAAAGAAACGTAAAATAGAACAAAGTAAAATAATAAAACTAAAAATAAAACAAAAAATAAATCTAAAACCCTAAACCTAAAAACAAGTCCCCGGCAGCGGTGCCAAAAATTGATGTGTTTTAGAATAGTGGTAAAAGTGTTCGTTTCTCGAACTTGTGAAGGTAATGAGTTTAGAAAATAATTGAATTACTCTAATTAAATAAAATCCAGGAATAAAGTAAAGTGAAATAAACTAGAGATGATATTTGGAAAATATGGAGAAAACCAGGAATCAGGAATCAGTTATTTCCAACAATTTATGTGATTAATCATGCAATTCTTTTAAATAAATTAAGCTCAAATATTGCCAAAATAGGTTTTTATGCAAACAAGCAGAGGTAAATCACACGCATGGAACATCAATGGTCGTCAACCCAGCATGATCCATCAAGTAAAAGCACAACTGCTGAAAGAAAACCGTTTTTCTATTTCGAAACTATGCAATTTTAACAAGTAAAGAATTATAAATAATTAATTAAAAATAGACTTACCACATAAAATTGAGAGAAAAACCTCCTCCATCATCCCAGTAAATATACTTAGCTCATGGTGAAGAAAACTTGCTCAAAATACCCTTTCATTGCTGAATCGGGACGTGTATAAGTGTAGCAGGGACAGGGTTCAGCTGTTGCAAAAGATTTAAGCAACAAAAAGAGGAAAGGGAAAGCGCAACAGGAGCGGGAACAATGGCAACAGGAACTGCAACTGAACAACAACACCTAACGCCTGTTGCTGAGTCTTCTTCTCCAGCTCCAGACAATGAAGAACAGCTGCCGGACCGCGCCGGATCGCTGCCCAGTTTCCGGCGATCAATTTTTTTGTTTCTCTGAGCCTCCTCCCCTGATTTCTTAGGCTTCTCTTCATATATATAGGGTCTACAAACCCTAGGGAGAGTTCTAAACCTAATAGAAAATCCTCCCAAATCCGAATCAAAGAATGACTCCTTTTTCCGTCCAAATTCACTCCGGGAGCCACTTTTTCCGGCTAAAAACGTGTAGAATTGGTTGTGTGGGTCTTTTATGGATATCTTCTAACTTGTGGGACACTTAGAATCGCAAATCAACACAAAAATTACGTGAAAATCGTTCACAGCAGCTTCTCACGGGATGAACCCGTGTTTCCGATGAGTTGGGCCGATTCGACTCGCTGAGTTGGCCGATCCGACTCGTTCCGATCCTGGGGTGCCCCAATGCAATGTGTGGGTGCCTTAATCCATTTTCCCGGGTGCCTTTAACACTTTTCGAGCCAATTTTTCCGCAAATGTTTATTTCTCTAAAATACCTACAAAGACATAAAAAGACATAATAAGTGTAAAATCGAGTACTATCGAAGCAGATATTCGGGCGCAATATAGACACAAAAATGTGCCTATCATTTTGGTCTGGCGGTTTACAGCAACATGGGTGTAGCACTACCCCATGACAAGAAAGTTATAAAGTAAGTGGTAAGTTTGAGCGGTTGAAGAGATACTGGAGTCTTGGTCTAAGAAGTTTCCAGAAACTCCCCATAGACAAAGTGGACGGTTATTCCCACAACCTCCACTTCTCCATCTACCCACAACTACCACTACTTTACAAGGAAAGTGTGTGGTCTCAAAACATTATAAATAGGCTGCTTAGCCAATTTCAAAACAACGGAAAGAACAAGAAACAAGCGACAAACGGAGAAGAGAGAAAATTACTCTCAAGCTATGCTATTTTTCTACCACAACAAACAATTCTACACACAATTCCTTCAATTTTCTTTGCTTCCCTCCCCTAAGTTCAACTCATTTCCTCTCTTTGTAATCGAAGAAGAACAAATACAAATATCATACTTATTGTGATTTGTTTTGTACTATTTTGATCCTCGAACCTAAAAAAGTACTTCTACAATATATTGTTTTGCATATGAGCAATTTTTAGGTAAAAACAATCCCAAAATAAAACCACAAAAAGCCATATGTCTTAAAACCTATAATTGTTTTTAGGAAAACCTAGAAAAATTCCTCGAAAACTGGCTCAGCACCTTCATTGTATGCTTTCTCCATTCGCTCAAGCGCCTCAGTTGAAATCTTCAACTCTAGAGGGATCCTACTAACTTCACATTTAGCCTTGGAAATCGTTTCCAAGCTATAAGATGCACCTTTCTCTTGCATATACTTTTCAATAGCTTCTAAATGATGACGAAGCCATGCGACATTAAGCTCGGCTCTTTCAGACTCCTTCAAGGCGTTCTTTCAGTCTTGAAGAACTATCTCACATATTTCTCTACAGGTAAGAGCCATCATCTCATTCACAGTTAGCAGCAACACAGACACATTCCTCTCCAGAGTACGATAGTTTTCAGGATTACCAACGAAGAAATGACCAAACTTCTTCCATATCTTGGTATGCAGCTCAGCATGGTCGGATGGGACAGTAAAACCCCCAATGCACACGTGTTTGTGTCGAATCCTATCAAACTTGAAGTCGAATCTAACTCCAGCGTTCGGATACTCAACCGGAACAATCTCAATCACATCAGCATTCGGTACAATGGCGCCACCTGGAATGCTTTCGTCAATAGTCATAACAGGAGAGGCTTGCTCATGACTCTGAGTTGGAGAAGACAAATCACCATCATCATGATTCATGGTAATCTCCAGTCCTTCCTGAAAAACTGAAATTGGGCGCTAATTGGTAAGAAATTTGTGGCTGAGTTATATACAAAATGATTCATATGGATGTATACTACAACATGCTAAAATGGAACACTAATAAGAGGAGCGAGCTAATGAGGGCGGACAAAACGGTCGACTACACGACAGCTGAAAACCTATAGAATTATGCCTGGAAAGTTCTGAACTCTTGGTGTCATGTTTTTTTCACCTAGTAAATGGACTCCAAATATGGAAATTCTTTTTGAAAAATTTATCACTTTCTATTAGCTAAAGAATAAGAGGTCAACCACATCATTCTGACTTCAGACGAAGATTCTACAGCCGTTACGGTAAGAAGACCTGAGTCAGAATTTTTCTGATAGCGAAAACTGCTAAAGTCTTTCATGAAATATGTATAATTCTATAAATTGAGTGTTTTAAGAGCTACAGTCATGCCGTTATGATTCTAAAACAATGGAGTGAACTTACTTGGAGCTGTGACAAGCCATCGGGAGCAGAAGGCATCTCATAATGCGACTCGCCACCAAGTTCTTCGTTCTCAGATCTGGATTCTTCAATTACTTCAGTATGGGACGATATTTCAGGTTCGTTGTCATCTTGTCCTTCTTACTCAGTACTTCCAACCACAACAATACTTCCAGATACTAGAGTATTCGTACTTCTAGTTACCTAAGAAAGATAATTATCCATAGGAGTCATAATCCATTAAGTTCAGTAGGATAAAAATTTCTACAACTCAAGAATTTTCAAAATAAGTTTTACTTATAACATAAGGTGTTGAGGAGCCAGTCACAGCTGGGACTCCAAACTTTAAAGGTAGAATACTTGAGTTACCGTGACGAGTTATGCTCCTAGATTATACAAAGGTATTTGTCAAGACAAGATATAACTATACTTTGTATAGAAAAGAAGAATAAGAGAAAAAACAAAGGGATTATCTTCTTCAAAGGACGGTTTCCACTTCCAGGCATAATTACCTTGGTTTCTTCTCCCCGGGATAAGGAATGGCGTCCGTTGCGGTATCAGGTACAAAGCGTTCCGGGAACCACGACTGCAAAAAAAAAGTTTAAATACTAATAAAAGATGGAGATTAAACTAAGAGATGATTCGAGATACCTGTGTCAAGTTGACAATCGAATCATGCCTCGATTCAGAAGTAATTTTCAAGTTGGGTTGACTTCCTAACTCCTGCTCAGAAGGCACACCGTATACACCAGAAAGCTTACTAGACACAAATTTCTCAAGGAGAGTAACATGTGTGTTCCAGAAACCAGCATATTCATCAGTGACACATCCTTTTCTATCATCCCGGAAAAAAGGGATGCTGCAACCACGAATGGTATGAACACCCTCGGATTACTGAAGTATGTATATGGGAGGCGCCTTGGTATGGTAATGAGGAATAGACTTATCAAAATCAATTTGCGGAGCCGCACTATCAATGTAATAACTCTGCATGATATACTCATCAGAGCGAATAACAAGAATATATCATGGAGTGCAACTATTCACAAAAATTGCCTCGCCAGCTGTAGTAATATTACCCTCATCACTCGGGCTAGAATATAGAATAATACCAAAGCTCTCAGCAAAAGAATCCGACGTAATCACGTGTGAAGCCTCGAACTCCAAGGTATGAAATTCAATTTTTTCTCATTGTCCATGAAGCTAATAAGACTAACAGAAGAAGGTTTCTTCCTATTCCAAAGAAATAT
Source organism: Papaver californicum (assembly GCA_023531435.1). NCBI lineage: Eukaryota > Viridiplantae > Streptophyta > Magnoliopsida > Ranunculales > Papaveraceae > Papaver > Papaver californicum. The sequence goes on from JAJJMC010012594.1 coordinate 110,450, forward strand.
TCTAGCATACTCTATCTCTGTACTCGGATAAAAAGGCTTGGTCTTTGGCGCATATTCAGGAAAATATTCCCACAACCAGGCTTGCATAAACATCACATGGATAAACTATTCTATCTTGGCATGACTATTAGAAACTCTCATGTCACGAAGGAAACTATCGAAATGCGATTATAGAGAGCCAAGAAACAGATTACCAAGGGAAAGATCCTTTCCACGAGTGAGCACAATAGCAAGCAGAACAAGTGAAGACTTTAGTTGACCACCAGTAGAATCTTCAAATACGTTTCTAGAAAGCCAAAGTAAAAGGAACGCGGCAATGCATAAAGGGTCTTCAATAGAAAGGCCGTCGACGCTTGTACTTCCGTTCCACCAGTAGTCAACCCAAGAAAAATAATTCTTGTTATTGGAACGACTAGACTTCTGCAAGTCTCCTATTTTCTGAACAAGGATGATGCCATGCTTCTTCTCCTCCTCATACCATTTAAGTGGAATGCTACCAACAACAGGCAGTCGCAACAAGAACACCATGTCCTTCCAAGGTGATTGTTAATTTACCCTAAGCACATGCTGCTGAATGAACTGGACCACACCAACGAGAGGCAAATGCAAGAAGACCATTCTTGTCCTTGATAATGTTCAAGGTCTCAGATACTTGCACGTCATGGAATATCTTGGCATTTTCTAAAACCTGCTTCACCTGAGGATTCTTCAACATAAGTTTAGCCCATCCTTTCTATTCAGACTGAGTCTGGAACGTCTTAAAATAAACAAATAAAGGCATATATTCCCCTCTTTGCAAACAACACCTGACAAGAGCCAGTGGATAAATACTCTGAAGCTGAGGAGCACTATTCATATTTGGAATAAAAGTACCAACATAATCAGAGCCAACAACCTCTTCAATAACACCATCAAATAACTTACCATGGATGTTTGGCACATCGTCTAAGAAAGTAATTTCAGAAGTTTCGCTTCTGCCACGACTAGAAGCAGTGGTGGCATTATCTTCATGATCGTTTGACCTCTACAACGAGTTCGTATAACATTCACGTCAACAATTGGGCAATCATGCACACGGTTCGGTTCTATTTTATGTAAATACATGTTTATATATATAAATAAAAACTAGCATCAAGGAAAATTAATATGAATCCGAGCGTACCTGGTTAAAAGTTTAACAACGCCGCAGTCAAACTAATGAAAAATTATCACAATCAGAGATAACAATTGTGAAATTGAAGTTCACTAGCAAGAAGCTGTCAAGAGAAGATATATATCAAGTCAATAGCATGCTTATGCAATAAAGCAAACAACAACAACCGAAAGGGTGAGCAAGCACTCATGTTAAAAAAAATAAAAAATTATGTGAGTATTAGCTTATGTAAAAAAAAAAACAACCTGAAGACGGCCGGAAATTGATCAGAATACTATCGACGGCGCTCTGCCGGTGATGGAGCTCCGGCGAGAAGAGTTGGTGCCGCTGGCGTCGCTGAAGAGAAAGGGAGAGGAGGTGAAGGTGTTGGCAGTGAAAGAGAGAAAAATAAAATAAGGGTTTACTCCCTTTATAGTAAATGGTTTCCAAATCTAAGTCACACAAGGGTTTCCTCTTTGAAATCATGGTCCCGTGGAGCATACAGGTCAATTTTAGTCTCTCTATCACACGAATCAGCCACGCTTCACTCATTCATGCTCTATAGACAATGTTTTATCATTCTACAGATAAAATTACATCGACTACTATTTCTCCAGCGATTATTCGACATCATCAGAATATCATTGAATCAAAATTTCTAGTAACTTCCGATAACTAAGCTTGTTGATTTATTTTGCTTATATCAGTAAAAGAAAAATCACCATCCAGTGCTTACCACGAAACATTATTGTTCCACGCTAAGCAGGGGACTTAATGTTGATGGTGGATTTTTGAGAAAAAAGAAAATTGTAATATTGCTTTTCGCCTAGCTACAGAAACATGAAATAAATATGTATAAATTCCTGATCCGGCAGCAGAATTATAAATACATACCGTTATCTTACATTCCGCAAGAGAATTGAGAATGCATACTCAGCTCATGGATAAATTAGCTCTGTAGCTCATTTGCATATATGTGCGCCACAAAAATTTCAGAGCTTGACTCAACTAAATCCTCGTTATTTCATGTACATTCATGCAAACTATTTGTACAAACAGAATTTATTGATTATACAAAATTACGAACATTCAGGATAGAGACTACGCCATATCTGAATAAAAACGCTAATTAGATGCATATCATCTAATTACAAAGTTGTATCAAGCATAATATCAAGTTGCAAACTTCCACGGAGGAATCTCTTGAATATGTTCTGTATGCACTGTATAAAAGTTAAGCATAATGCTAACAATAAAATCTCATGCGACTAAGAAACTCTAAATAGGCCAAAAATATGCCACGACATTAATAAATGTCAAAGCTAGTGGTATATAAACAATAATCATGGCACTAGCGAGCGCTAGCCTTGGCGAACCCTAGCCACAGTCCGCACACAATTAAGTAGCATACACATGTGCCAAAAAGGGCAGAAAAAGGCAACAAAGGCAACATGCCAAACATGCGCACTAGGGAGGAAATATGCTAGCACCAATAGAACCTACGCTAATGAGTTAGCGTTGCCAGCAGCGCTAGTGCATGTGCTAGCATAGGCGCTAAGTAGTTAGCGCTACCGGAAGCGCATCCATGCTACTAAAGGCATTAACTACTTAACGCTGCCAGCAGCACTAGCGTCCGTGCTAGCACAGGCACTAACTAGTTAGCGCTGCCAGCAGCGCTACGCTAGTGCCAATGCTAGACTTCTCCTTCTTTTCCCTTTATACGTCTTTAGGTCTTCACTCTTGCACCTATGCTCGTGTCAGTCTTTCCCTTCTGCTATTAACGCCAATGCTTGGCCATAATCATACTATGTTGACACAGACACATCAATAACGTTATCTTACAACAAATTCACGTGTTTTGATTCCATGACTCCACTAACTCTATGAGAAATCAAATCATAATGGGTGGATTAAACATGGGGTTTTGGTATGGCAGTTACAATAACATAGGCTTGGAAACATCCCATGACAAGGAAGTTACAAAGCAGTGGAAAGGCTGAAGCAGTTAATGGAATAATAGAGTAATGGTTTCTCGAAGATTCTAAGGAAGCTAAACCATTAACCACACAACTTCCACTTCTCCATCCCTTAACTACTTCTACTACTTTACAAGGAAGTGTGTGTTCCCAAATTATTATAAATAGGCTCCTTAGCCCATTTCAGAAACACAACAAGCTTACAATTCTCACAAGCTTTGTGATTTCTCTCAAATAGTTCTGCAACTCTACACAAAAATTTAAAACACAAAATTCCTTTAACTATCTTTGCTTCCCTCCTCTAAGATCAATCCATTTCCTCTATGTGACCGAAGCAAGGCGGAACGGCTAATATCATGGTTTAGGATTGCCCTGTATGATTTTGATTTTCGAATCTAAAGAAAGTACTTCTACAGTACATTGTTGTGCATAGAATCAATTTTTAAGTATTAACAAAAACCATCAATCTAAAGTCCACTATCAGAAAGCTTCAAGATCCACAATCTGAACTTCTTCTGCTGCGTAGCTGTACATGGGTTTCACGCTTGTATTTTACAATGCACACTAATAGGATCAATGAAATTCAACACGGACAAACACTCTTTGATGATCACTTTTTTTTCAATATCTCAGGCAACTAATTACAGGTGATGGAGCCGGCTTTGGCACTCTACGACAAAGAATCTCAACTTTATCCATTAACATGGGGGCCTTGATATTTATACCATGTAAGACACTGGTAGTTATTGCTTTACGGCCTCTTACATTCAGAGTCTTCCATTGCAGAATATCATCTTGAACAATCTATCAAATTTCTGAAATGAGTGGCGCCTACCAACAAGCTCAGTAAATTTTCTTGCAATTTTGTGGAATTTCTCCTTTAACTCTTAGCATCCTCGACACTACCCCACATCCCATGAAAGCATTGGCAGTACTACACTTGGAAGCTGTGTTAAGAGAGATCCCCACCAAATTCAGGTTATCTGAGCATGACTCCATATTATGGCAATGTAATAAAATCAAGCACTCACAAGACTATCTACTTGCTATAGGGGTCTGGCTAGTATGGAGACCGTTTTAATACTCTATATATGAATCCCCTCTTATATAGATGATATTTCATCTAAAAAATAGTTAAAAAAAATTATTCTTTTTAATGATTCAAATTCAACCGGTTCCATATATGGGAGATAAAAAAATGACATGGTTTCATTACATGAGAGGGGATTCATATTTTAAGTATGGAAATGGGTTTCATATTAACTTTTTTCTTGGTATACATATTCATGGGCTTAACCAATACATCGGGCCCAAGCAATTCTCCATAATTCTATGCTATCGAATCGACATTCCACTCTTTGAGGCCAACGGTTCTTGTTCAAGTTGCAATAGGCTCATGAACATTTTTGGTGATCACGCTTTGTATTGTGCTAGCGATGTTCGGCTCAAATTTCAACATCATCTTGTTCTTGATGTCTTTTCCGATAGTTGCTACAAAGCCGGGGTTTCAGTTGCAAAGAAATTTCTTTAGGGTTTTTATCGGACAATGAAAACACTTTGAGACCAGCTGACATCCTTTTTTATAATTGGGAAAATGGACGCGATGTTTGTTTTGATGTGATAGGTGTCTCACCCTTCTCCAATAGTATCACTCATAACTTCACTCTAGGATTTTCTATCTCTAGTGCAGTTACCCGTAAATACAAGAAGTATCTCGAGAAATGCATCAACCTTGGTTACGGTTTTGGTTTCTTAGCATTCACAACTTTGGGAGAGCTCAGTGAAGACAATGTAATTTTTTAAAAAAGTCTTAAGAACTGTTTATCTAGCCATGACACAAAGGCTAAAGTAGGCAGTTTACTTTTTCTTAGAATAAGTATTGTTATTCAGAAGGGAGTTGGCGCCCAGCTTGTTGATATGCTTCCAACTAGTTTCTTGTAAATTACTCTTTATTCTATCAATAAAGTCCCTTATAATAATAATAATAATAATAATAATAATAATAATAATAATAATAATAATAATAACGAAAGATGCATCTCTGGGTTTCTTATCGAATGAAAATAATGCATAACGCCCTGCTGATTTTTTGGTCTACAACTGGGAAAATAGATACTTGTTTTGATGTTACGAGTGTTTTACCTTTCACAGTTGACATTCGTTCCTTCACTCCGGGACAAGCTATCTCCAAAGCAGTTTCTCGCAAAGGCACTAAGTATTTGGACAAGTGTGAGACACATGGTTATGGTTTTGGTATTTTAGCTTTCACTACCTTAGGAGAGCTAGGTGAAGATATTGTGGCATTCTTGAAAAGATTGAGGAAGTGCCTAATTAGCAATAATGCGAACAGTGGCACGGGAAGTTTTCTTTTTCATAGACTAGGCATAGCCATTCAAAAAGGCGTTGCAACCCAGCTTGTAGCTAGGTTACCAACTAACTCATTGTAACAAACTTTTTATTTGTTTTCATCCAAGTTGAAGCCCTTAAAGTTGATAAAAATACAGTCTTGACTGCCATAAAAGGCTTCCCCAAAGGGACATCCTGTGGGAGGGATGGCCTCAGAGCTCAGCACCTCTTGGATGCCTTATGTGGCGCTGCTGCAGCTGTAACAGATGATCCACTAGCTTCTGTAACAGGAGTGGTCAACTTGTGGTTGGCAGGGAAGTGCCCATTAGATCTTGGGGAGTACATAGCCACTGCTCCCCTGACACCCCTGCTCAAACCTGATGGAGCGCTGAGGCCCATTGATGTTGGTACAATCTGGAGGAGGCTGTGTTCAAAGCTTGCTGCCCCTGCAGTCTACAAAGAGATGTCAACATTCCTTGGGAACTTCCAGTTTGATGTGGGGGTCCAATATGGAGAGGAAGCCATATTGCACTCTTCCAATAGGCTCCTGAAGCTATAAGGTAACTCTCCCATCAAGAGCATGCTACTTGTTAATTTCAGGAATGCATTCAATCTGGTAGACAGGTCTGGCATGATCAAAGAAGTCAGAGCTAGGTGCCCAAGCATCTCCAGGTGGGTGGAGTTTTTCTATGCTAACCCAGCCAAGATATACTATAATGACAACACCCTTATGTCTGCACAAGGAGTCCAACAAAGTGACCCACTAGGCCCTTCACTTTTTGTTTTGACCCTGCACCCTATCATCAGCAGCATAGCCTCAGAGTGCACCCTAGATCTACATGCCTGGTATCTAGATGATGGTACAATTTCTGGTGACACTTTGGAGGTTGTCAAAGCCCTGAACATCATTCAGCAAGAAGGTCACAAGAGGGGGATGCTCCTTAACATCACCAAAACATAGCTTTTCTGGCCTATAGGTGACCCCAGAAGTTTGGTGGAAGGGACCTTTCCTGAGGAAATCAGTAGGCCATAGAAAGGTGTGAAGCTACTAGTGGGTCCAATAAGTCTGGACTTAAAATTTTGTAGTCATTTTGTGTAGGGAAGAGTGGGGAATACTTTACAGCTCATGTAGACCCTGAAGAAGTTACAAGATCCACAGAGTGAGCTACTCGTATTACGCAATTGTGCAGGGGTATCCAAGCTGTACTTCACATTGAGGACCACAAGGCCCTTAACTCTTCATCTCCCTGCAGCCCATTATGATTTGCATCTCCAGCAGTTCCTCATGCCTCTGGTCACAGGTGATGGAGCTAGGTTTGGGCCATTACAACTGAGGCTATCAACCTTTTCCATGAAGGATGGTGGCTTGGGCGTCTACACAATGGATGACACAAGCCATTATAGTTAACTTTCCTTCTGTGATCAGACCATGCAGTTGCAGAACACCATACTCAGAGCTCCTATGGCTACAGACACACATCATAGTTACCAGCTTTCTCTAACCCGTTTCATCCAGGTCCGTGGCTTGGCCTCTTCTTACAACATCCAAGCTACTTCCCCAAGCCCAATGCACTCATTGTCAGTCCTCTACTTTGATGATGTTAAGAAGACCATCCCCAGTAGATTCCTCATGTCTGGACGTAACGACATCCTGTGGCAATGCTCCAAACTCATCCATGCCCAAGACTTTCTCAAGGCAGTCCCAATAGTTGCGCTTAACCAATCGATTGGGCCTAGGCAGTTCCGGGCCGTACTTAGTTATAGACTCGGGATACCCATGTTTGAAGAGCGCAGTTTATGTCCCATTTGCGATAGAGGCATGGACGTCTTCGGAGACCACGCCCTACACTGTGCCAGCAAAATGGGCCTAAAGTTCAGACACGACCTGGTCCAAGATGTGCTCGCGGACATGTGCTACAGAGATGGAGTGTCAGCGCATAAAGAAGTCAAGTTGGGCTTCTTATCGAACGATGAGAATTCCCTAATGCCTGCGGATATCCTGGTATACAACTGGGAGAATGGGAGACCAGGACATTCCATGAGACAGAATTGAATCCCCGCTCTCTAAAATTGAGATTTGGACCTGCCGAACCGGTTTGTCCTACCTTTCTTTCTATACCAGAAACGGCACATATTGTATTGAATTAAGAAGTCATCTGTAAGTGACCACTCTTCCAACATAATGAAGTAGGAAGGGCATCGACTGACATCTGTCTCGACGTTACTGGGGTGTCCCCCTTCACTAGAGGTGGGAGATTAGCTTTCTCACCAGGCCTAGCCATCTCGAATGCCATAGCCCGGAAACAAAATAAATATCTAGACAAATGCGTCGCTCACGGATATGGGCTCGGAGTGCTAGCCTTCACTACTCTAGGTTAACTAGGAGAGGACACGGTAGTCTTTGTAAAGAGGTTGCAGAATTGTATAGTTAGTTTCGATTATAATTATAAAATCAGCAACTCTCTTTTCTTCAGATTAGGTCTTGTTATCCAAAAAGGGGTGGGTGCCCAGTTAGTGGCTAGGCTTCCCACTTTATCTAGGTAACTCACTTTTTCTATCTAATCAAATCGCTTTATAATAATAATAATAATAATAATAATAATAATAATAATAATAATAAT
>JAJJMC010012594.1:118534-181040 GCA_023531435.1 Papaver californicum
ATAATAATAATAATAATAATAATAATAATAATAATAATAATAATAATAATAATAATAATAATAATAATAATAATAAATCCATTAATCAAGGTCGTGCAGAAGAAGTAATCTATAAACAAGTTTCAAAACAACATGTAATTAAAGAAGAAGAGAGTACAAGTTGTCAAAGTCCTATGAAGTTCGGGAATTTATCGACAAGAGTTGAAACCGAAGATGAAGATGTTTCTATTCGTCCTGAGAGTGTTGTTGAATGTAGATAAGATAAGAAGGTGGGTGAGTGTTCCCATCCTTGCATATGGTTGACTTTATTTCTTAGAGATCATCAGAAATTGAAAATAAGCGTCATATTTCTGTGTGTAAGTATTTCATTCTTTATTCTATATTGCACACATGAGCGACCTATTTCTATCGTTTTATTAGTGACCAACCGGTGAGGAAGAAGTCAAGGTGAAATACTTATTGGTTGCTCTCGAGGATGTGTTCCATCATATTCATTGGTTTAACACATTACATTCTCTCTCTTGAAAATTAAGGGTATTTAAGAATAAGAACAATGTTCTTTGGTAATTTTAACTTCTTATTATTAGGTGAAGAAACTTTATTTCCTCATAGCTCTTTGGATGCTTGCGAATTTAAACTATTGGAGTTAGAGTAGATTTTGAAGGTATATCTCTTGTAAACCCTCACAAGTCTATAACTCATCCGGTAGGGATACCTAGGGGTTTAAAGTCTTGTTGCACATGCTAAGTGCAACTGTGATTCCTATGAAAGTGAGTTAGGTTAGTTTAGGTAGGTAGTTTTCTCAAGGACTAACAAAAGGAAAGTGTAGGGGAATTTCATATGTGAATTATTTTCATTGGTTTGATACTCTTATTCATTGCTTTCATGTTAGTTTTCATATCATTGTGTTGCATTAAGTTTCTTAAGAGTTTTGAAGTTAATTCAACCAAAGAAGAAAAAAGGAGTTCATTCCGGCACGAGAGAGAGAAAAATTAGAGTTGACGAATACACCTTTGGAGTGGAAATCCAGAATCACCTACGACTAAAAATTTCAAATACCTAGCCGTAGGAAAAGTCGAATAAAAGGACCAAGTTTCAGAACTACCTTCGACTATGATTTTATAGAAAGCTAGTCCTAGAATTGGGAAGTTAATGCGAATTATGTCAGACTTACGGCTGGAAAATCATATCAACCCATCCATATATAAATCCAAGTTTGTGAAAGAAGTATCAACTTCACATTTAAGGTTATTAATTATCTCTCAACCCAGCCGTAGACAAGATGAAGCATTGAAACAAGATCTCCAGACTCACTTATGGTTGGGTCTAGGTCATCCAACCAAGCCGTAAATTAAGTGAGGATATATTAATATTTGGAATCCACCATCTTTTAGAGTACGAAGAGACGAATCCAACACAAAAATAATGAGGTTAATCGGACGTCGTACGAAGAAGTTATGCGCAAAATGGTGAAGCGCAAAAGAAAAATTCAAAAGCACTTATGGCCATAAAATAGTCTACTCGACCTAGCCGTAGTTGACCCTGAAAAACAACCCCAAAACTTCTATTTAGCTATGACTAGGTCGTTAGACTAATTCCTAGTCGTAGGCGAAGTGCTTGGCATGCATATGAACTTCTAAAATAAGAAAAACACGGTCCCGGAAGGATTCTAAGTCATAGAGAACAAGGAACTTACTTCTAATAGGATTCTAAACCCTAGAAAGAAAGGATACTTGAGGGACAAGCATTAAATGCTAAATCTCAAACAAGACATTCTACATATTGGGAACTCTCAATCTTACACTTTATAGTTCTATTCTACATCAAACTTAGGCATACCCCTTAGGGGGAAACCATTCTTCTTCTTTTTCTTCTTCTTCTTCATCTTCTTTGTATATTTTCCATGGGTTTGAGAAACCCATAAGTAGGTAACTTTTTCTTATTGGTTGGGGATATAGTTGGAAGTCCTAGATATGTAAATCAATCTGGATGGTTAGTTATAATGTTAATGATATCTTTTATCGCTTATGTTCAGCTGTTTATATCCCCATGTATGACTGAAGACTTGTTCTTTCGCAAATTAAATGATCATGTGTTCATATCTAAATCTCGAATAGGGTTTGGGATCCTGAATAAGAACTCTAATCATAAGTAGAAAACATAGTTGTTAACGACGGATGTTTCCATGCAATTATATGTAGAAGCTTAACCTAAGTTAAATCTGTGTGGTGATAGACACATTTATGTGTCTTATTTGAACTCATATCTATATTGCGTTTTCTCAATTGTTGCACTAATATTATCATTTTCTATGTTTTCATGTATTTTTGCGGAATAAACGATCGTAGAAAAATAGGCTTGAAAAGTGATAAAAACACCCCTTAAAAAGCGTTAAAGGCACCCCAATGAATGGATAAAGGCACCCCGAGAATGGATATAGGCACCACCTATTTCAAATTCAAAGAGTATTTAGGCGGGAATTTTTACTCTCTCGCGGTGAAGAATGGAATAGAATAATAGGGAGATTTTTGAGGAGTTTTAAGACAAGATATGCTTACCTTATATGAGAGTTTTACAAACAAGGGAAACTCAAAACATCGAACAAAAGGTTGTGTTAAAAAAGGCAAGAAAAATATTCTCGGGTTATTTGTGATCTATGTAATAACAAAAGATGGGTTAGTCGAGTTCTCAAGTTGTAATAAGTGAACAGAACAAAAGAGTTTGGTTGAGATGGAAAAATATGATCGATATTTGCTTACAAAGAAACAAATCAGAGCCTCGAGCTGTTTTTAAGGAAGAAAATATTTTCCGAGAATAAAATCATTAAGAGAAGATTTGTGGGAAGGATGGGGACGAGTATTGAGGCTCTAGTATAGATAGAGAGTTTGAGAGAAAAGTAAAAGGGCGGATAGAATAGACCAGAAATCGAAAAAAAATCAATCAGAAAAAAAATTATACTGTTGTTGTTCATGAAAGGAAAAAAAAATCGTCGCAAAAAGGTTGAAGAAACTGTTGCTGAAAAGTATTCAACACCTTCAGCAACAGAAAATGTTCCAGAGAACCATGTCAATTCCCTGTTAGCAATAGATATAAACGTCTTTGTTTTCTGTTTTATCTGTTTTCTTTTGTTTTCTTCCTTGTAAACACTTTTGAGCCATGTTTCTATCTTTTAAAAGTGCTTTGAGCGACATGAGGTAAACCCCAACACCGGGACAATGGAGGAAGCTAATTTTCACAATTGAATGGTAACTTTGTTTGATTCTTTCGACTATTTGCATTTATTTTAATAGATTTATGATTTTTGTTAATTGGTTGTCATTTAATTTGACGGATCATGCTTAGCTTAAGTTTTTTGATAGTCCATGCTTAGGATTTACATTCAATGTTTTGAAAATCTACTTTTGGCAAAGAATCAGAGTCAATAATATTGGTCAGAATTGTTAGGAATCAATAGTTATCACTTGATATGATTAATGGTGAAATCCTGAGTCCCAGTAATTCGTAATATTGTTACCATCTTTTGTATATATTTGCTAGTTTAGTATTAAAATTCAAGTCTAAAATCAAATCTTAAGAAGTCCGAGCAACAAAAATTTTCTTACCACTTGTCTATAATCACATCAATTTTTGGCGCCGCTATCGGGGACTTGTTTTTAGATTAGGGTTTTAGATTTATTTATATTCTTTTAATTTTTTTTATTTTAGTTTCTTAGATTTTACTTGGGTATTTTCTTATTTTTGATGTGCATGTAATATTCTACATTTATTGTGGAATTTCCTACCAGAAAAGGTAAGTAATAAAACCCTAATTTTCTTTTTTTTTTAGATTTTTATTTTGTAAATAAGTAAATTAGGAAATAAGGATTTCTTTAGTATATATTTTTAGATAGATCTTTATTTTATTTTGTTTTCTCTTTATTTTATTTTGTAATATATATAAAAAAAACACGTGCACACACATCATTTGCATTATCCGCTACCGATTATTAGGAAAACACGTGGGATAGTAAACTGAACCCTCTGGGCGTTATTATCCGAACTACCACGAGCCTTAGCCATGTACCTTTGACCAGTCTTTGAATGTAGGTACATTTTGCTAAGGTAACTTGATCTTACCTATTGTAGTCAATCTTGCATTTGCACCAAATAAAAATAAAAATACGTCAAACTGATATTACGATAGCCAATACAATGAATATACGATGAGTTTCAAAACGAACATTACCCGTACTATGACCATAGTGTGGATAGTACTTGGGATCACTACCAACCCTTTGGAGGTTATGGTTCATACATGGTGATCCCAATTACTATTCGTACGAGTACCAGTCATATCCACGGGAAAACGAGCAAAATTCGAGTTCACCGTCTTTATAGGATTTAATCAAACAGTTGATCCCTGGTACTATTCATGATCCTTCCATTTCTCTAGAAAAGGCCCTCAAGCAGTTGAATGAGAATACAAATAGGTTTGATTTAGAAACGAATTGCAACAATGAGTAATTCTCCTCAGAACCCCACGAGAGGTTGCGACCTAGTAATCCTTATGAACCCATTATGCCTCTAGAAGATGACCTCAAGCAGTTAACAGAGTTGATAAATAGGTTTGAATTATTTAGAAAGGAGTACAGTGCAACCATGAAAATTGCTCGAAATAATCTTAATACTCAATACAATGTTTCCAATATTACCCTTGAAAATGAGGATATTTATTATTCACATAATCAAGATGACGAGGTTAGAATTGGTAACACTACTAGTTTAGATAAGGTTCAACCATCTTCATATTATTATGATGATGAAGAGAGTATTAATGAAGAGTTTGAAATCCGTAGTCATAATGATCAGGAAATCTTTACACCATTTGAGCTTCATGATAATAATGATGTCTCTAGTTGTAATCCTAATAATATTAATGATTTTTACCTATTCAAGAGGAAAGGGATTTAACTAGAGATATCGTTGTTATAGCGGTGAAATATTTCCTCGTTATTATAAAGACGATGATGGTTTAGAGGAACGAGTTTATCCCGAGACTAGTGTTTTAGAGTCCAACGATTCAGGAACAATAGCCTCAAACGAAGAAAATAGACTCGTAGAGATTTTAAATATGAGTGAGGATGCACCTGATGTTTATAACTTAGAAGAAGCAATTGACCATTTTCAGGAATCCGATGATATAGAAATTAGGGAAATTGTGACTAGTGTATCTAGAGACACCCAAAATTCTAAGTTTGGGGGTGATTATCATTCTCCATGTGATTTACCTTTAACTCTTAGAAATATCCCTCACTTGGGACTTGAAATATGTGCCTCTATCATTTTAAGGGATTATCTTCAAAAATTATTTCCAGAACCGAATGATGTCCAAAAATAAGTTGAGTTGTTAGAGACCCATCCTCTGATTGATGTGGTCTACCCAGGCGATATTACCAAGATTTAACTTATTTTCCCACCAAAAAATTTTCTTCCAATTGTGGGAACGTTTGAATTTCAAATATGTCAGTCATTAAGTTTTGAGATAATCCTAATTACTTTAGGAAATTAGAATCGACACATTTGCTTAAGAATGACCACCACCTCCATTGTGGTCAATTGTGTGAGTCCAATCTGATTAAATTTGAGGATCCACAATTATTCAGGTTACTTTTATGTGCTCTACAACCTGACCCTTCTGATCCTTCCTATGAGGAAATCCATCCCAAGAAAATATTTTATTTGGACCCTTTTCTAGAACCTGAACCTGAACCACAACTAAATGTAGTTGTCTTAAACAAAAAACTAGATAAGGGTCTGCTTGGTTTGTTCATTTTCTTGGCATGTTGTAGTTTCCTTTTATTTGTGTCATCTCTTTTTGATTCAAATGATCCATAGTTATTCCGGCTATTGCTATATGATTTTATGAGGTGACTAGTTCTTTCTTGGTCTGGCTGAAGACTTTAAACTTGACGCTCTATGTGAGGCAACCCATATGCTTTTGGTACACGGTGCTGGTAATATCTTTTCTTATCTCTTTTACTTTGTTCATGCTTTCATTCATTATCTTTATAACATCAAGGACTATGTTCAATTTATGTTTGGGGGTAAGGGAGAAAATTTTTAAAAATTTAACTATACTAAAAAATCCTAAAATTTAGAAATGTGAACAATTCAGGATGACACTGACAATTCTAAGTAGATGGAAACAAACTTCTTGGCTTTAGGAAAGGTTGTAAAAATGTGAAACATGAAGTGACTTGTTTTTTATTTTGGAGAATCAAAACGTATGTTAAAACGTAAATCGGAGATTTATAGTAAATTTATCAATATAGATAAAATATAGTGGAAATTTATTATGTCTTAATAATTATTTGGTGTAATATATTTTAGGATGAAAAAATAATTAGTTTACCGTGTATATATATAGTGATGAAGATAGTTTTTATAATTTGTGTGAATATATTGATACATATATAGAATCTATGACCGGTCTTTGTTAGGGTGTTGTTCTAATTGATAGTGTGCTTTGATTGTCTGACTAATTGAATTTTAACGCATATTTGAGAGGAAGTAAAAGGACTTTTGTGTGTGAGAAAGAGAGTAGAGTAGTCGTAGGTCTGATTTAGGGTAATTAAATTAATTAAACTTTGAAGCACGTATGTTGTTAAAATCTAGATATGCCAAGTTGGTACTCACGGTTAACATTTTGACCGGTCTTATTGTTACTTTACTCTTCTTTCTTCTCTCTATGTATAATTTCGGTTTTCTCTTCTCATTCTTCAAATCAAATGTATCATCTCTGTCTTCACTGATTCTTCTTCATCTGGTTGTTTTTATATGAGAGGGAGAGGGAGAGGGAGAGGGAGAGACAGACAGACATGTTGTTGCAAAAGAAGGCCATGGAAAGAAACTCTAGCTCTAGCTAGTTTGGATTTTGAGGTGAATACTAACTACTTCAGATCTGATCATCTTCTTCTCTTCTTTCTTTTTTCCATCTAATTTAAGATCTGGTCATCTTTTTAATATCGCAGGGTTGTAGAAAATGTTTGAACCTAGCCAATAAATTCTTTTAAGAAAAAAGAAAAAGTGGGAATTGTATCAAAATAAGAGAGTCTCAAGAGTCAAATAAGATTCAGTTCTTCCGTGCGAGTCGACTCGATTTGATAATATGTTAGGTGACTCGTACGAGTCTGATAACCTTGGTTATAGGAGTTAAGGGACCAAACTAAATGGTCTATTCATAAAAGGACAAAGCTCAGGTGTTAGAAATAACATGATAGTCGTCACCATATCTCGGAGTCATCACCATTTCACGTTATGTTTTTATTTTTTGCAACTTTATGTATTTCTCTAAGTGATTTCTTGGGGCACTAATATCGCCTTGTTGTCACCGCTAGGATGAAGTAGAATGATTGAGATCAAACCCCCATTATTTTAATTGAACTTGACCAATAAATTAATTGGAAAAAAATAAAAATAATAATAATAAAAAAAAGTTATATACATTCAATAAATCGACTGTTGGGGCCCTTATATATACCAGCTAGGTTGATACTAGAATTAGGATTCAGACCAGTGGGTGTGTATCTCAATCTATTAAGGTTCATCTTGGTGCTGACGATCTTACAAATGTTCTGAGAAACACCGTTCACCTTAGTCAACATGCACACACTTCTATCTACATATCCATCTTCTTAATCTAATCATGTGATTGTGGTTTGTTAGATCCCGAGTATTGTGGTCCATTGTATGAGTTTCTGAGTAGTGCTTTGTTTTCTTATATATGAATTTTAGTACGCTTGAGCGAAAAATCGTGTACAACAATTGGAATCATATAGGGTAATGATTCCCATAGCCAAAGAATTTAGTAGCCAACTAAATAGCATGTTTAGTGTCTACCCTCAATCGTTCACAAGTAGCTAGGGTTTGGAGTAAAAGGTTTTGTGGGCATATGTCATGTAAACCCCCACGAGACAAAACTCGTATGATAAACTCATATGAGGTTTTGTAATCATATGTCATAGGTTTTGTGGACACCTATGGGTTCAAAGGCTTGTTCCAGACGCTAAGTGCAATCGCGATGCCTGTGAAAGTGAGTTAGGATTTATTTCTATTTTCTAGATTAGATTTGCTAGAGGACTACCAAATAATAAGTTTGGGGTATTTGATAAACATGTTTATATGTCTTATTTGAACTCATATCTATATTGCTTTTTCTCAATTGTTGTACTAATATTATCATTTTCTATGTTTTTAGGTATTTTGCGGAATAAACGATCGTGGAAAAATAGGCTTAAAAAGTGCTAAAAACACCCCTTAAGAATTGTTAAAGGCACCCGGGAAATTGATAAAGGCACCCCCCAGAATGGAGAAAGGCACCTCAAGAATGGATATTGACACCACTTTTTTCAAATTCAAAGAGTTTTTAGGAAGGAATTTTTACTCTCGCGCTGTGAAGAATGGAATCGAATAATAGGGAGATTGTTGGGGAGTTTTCATACAAGAAATACTTACCTTACATGGGAGTTTTACAAACAAGGGAAACTCAAAACATCGAACAAAAGGTTGTGTTAAAAAAGGCAAGAAAAATATTCTCGGGTTGTGATCTATGTAATAACAAAAGATGGGTTAGTCCAGAATATTTTCTCAAGTTGTAATAAGTGAACAGAATAAAAGAGTTTGGTTGAGATCGATATTTGCTTACAAAGAAACAAATCAGAGCCGCGAGCTGTTTTTGAGGAAGAAAAGATTTTCCGATAATAAAATTATTAAGAGAAAATTTGTGGGAAGGATGGGGACGAGTATTGAGGCTCTAGTATAAATAGAGAGGTTGACATAAGATTAAAAAGGGGGCTTGCAAAGACCAGAAATCGAAAAAAATCAATCAGAAAAAAATTCTGTTGATGGTGTTCGTGAAAGGAAAAAGAAAAAGAAGAAAACGTCGCAAAAATGTTGAAGAAACTGTTGCTGAAAAGTTCATATTCAACACCTTCAGCAACAGAAAAATGCTCCAGAGAACCATGTCAACCATGTTAGCAATAGATATAAACGTCTTTGTTTTCTGTTTTATCTGTTTTCTTTTGAGCCATGTTTCTATTTTTTGAGAGTGTTTTGAGCGATATGAGCTAAACCCCAACACTGGGACAATGGAGGAATCCAATTTTCACAATTGAATGGTAAATATGTTTGATTCTTTCAACTATTTGCATTGACTTTAATAGATTTATGATTTTTCTTAATTGGTTGTCATTTAATTTGATGGATCATGCTTAACTTCAGTGTTTTGATGGTCCATGCTTAGGATTTACAGTCAACGTTTCAAAAATCTACTTTTAGAAAAGAATCAGAGTCAATAATATTGGTCAGAATTGTTAAGAATTAATAGTTAGCACTTGATATGATTAATGGTGAAATCCTGAGTCCCAGTAATTCGTAATATTGCTACCATCTTTTGTATATATTTGCTAGTTTAATATTAAAATTCAAGTCTAAAATCAAATATTAAGAAGTCCGAGCAACAAACTTTTTCTTACCACTTGTCTATAATCACATCATGTGGCTCTTGCATTCGATTGCTTAGAATAACCTGAACTCTGCTTTCATTAGGTTAAACTTGAGTGTCTTTTGCGTCAAATTATTTATTGAGAATGATTCAAAGAGTGGCTCTTAAGGTTTTAATGATACAAAAAAATTTGCCAGAATAAGCTTGTGATAATATGCTTCAGGGTTATTGGTATGAGAAGGATTGAACGTTATCTCTAATCAATTGACAAACATATTTTGTGATAAAAGATGAACCCTTAATCAGTATTATAGACACCCCAATCTTACATATGAATATGGGTCACAAATGCTAATTAAAGTATATACCGCGAAGTCGTATCCGAACATAAACTAATGACTTAGAACATTACCACTTGCTTATGCGACCACCCATCACAATTTTAGTAATAGTGGACTTAGTAGCCTAGGTACATTCCAAAATTATAGTCCGTAAGCAGTAAACCAACCATATGCACCGGGTCTAAATGTAAGCTATGTCGTGCACACTCTCTCAAAATCCATTAAACGCTTAAGTTAGCTTGATATATAGCCCAAGAGCAAAACATCCAATCGTATATGTCTAAAACGTGAGATAGATCCACTAAGTCCAAGTGTTACTAGCTTAAATGTCGACATACAAATTATTTAGCTTGAACCCTTTAGCCGCCCTTCCTATTTAGGTAGAATTCTGGGAATTAATTGATATCTTTGATAAATTTAAAAAATGAGTTAAAATAAATGTGAGATTTTTTTAATAATGAGAAATAATTCTGATAAAGTTAGTAATAATATTTAGGGTTTTAGTGTAAACTGTTCGATCGAAATTTTTTAATCCTAGGGTTGTAGTTAAGGCCTATAAAGAGAACTAATTTTTGTGAATGAGGGGGGAGTAGAAAATTGGTAGAGTTCTAAAATAGGTGTGGTGTTCTTAATAGTCGAAGTAATCCTTGGTGTTTGGATACTGTGTTTCACGGCATCATTGTTGGTTCACGGTCTAAGTGACATTATCAATATACACAGGATAAAAGCAGGTTAGTGGCTTAATTTGGATGAGTTTGTCTGTGAGCTTTACACTTGAGAATAAGATTCATTTACTTTATTTTTTCACGTGTTATGTCCTTACCTCTCTAATCCATATTACTAATTAATGTTTACTTGTTTAATTCGTTTTCATTGGATGAGTATATATATGCAATACAATCAGGTAGTAGTATAAATTTGAAAGTTCAATGGTAGCATGTCTCATGTTCCATTACTTGTTTGCTCCACTCATTATCGCTGAGGTGTAGTCTTACACAGAATTTTGGCGTATTAGTTTGACGGTAATAATAATTAAGTTATAATAGTTGTAATAGTAAAAATAATAATAATAATAGTTCTAGTAAGTCCTTGATATATTTTTGTCCTTGGTTACATCTTAATAATATTTTTTCCCAATAATAATAATAATTATTATTTAAATTACTATTTTTGGATTGTTTTGATTTTAATAATAATAATTATAATAATAAAAACAATAATAATGATTTTGTTTCAGGATTTGATTCAATCATGTGCATCTGACATTTTTGTACTTTTGCAGGTTACAAGTTGTGAAACTGCTTTATATATATATTTTTGTGATCAAAATTCTAAATCTCAATTATAAAGTAGAGGCCGATCTTTGGATTGGATGGGCTAGGTGCCTCACACCTTTTTAGCCCGTATTTTGATTCCATTCTTTAAAGATTACACCTGTGCTTATTTGGGTCCCAACTCCTAGTTGGGTGGCGGCTTCGTATAATAAGATATATTTCTTTGTGTATTTCCATTTTAGAAACTTGATCTATTGGGTCTCGTCCCGTGGATTTTCGAGGGTATCTATAGTGGCAACTTTACTGGGGACGTTGAAATATAACTTGAAATATAATTGGGATTTTAGGATTTTGATTTGATATTTCTCGGTATTTGCACACACACACACACGTGCACGCACCCATAGCATTTTGCATTCCATCTCGCATCTTCCGGAGTCCGATTCTTAGGAAAATATGTGGCCAGTAAGCTGAACCCTCTAGGCGTTATCATCTGAACCACCACAAGCCTTAGTCTAGTACCAAAGAAGACTAGTCTGACTACATCTGAGGTATATTCTGCTAAGGTAACCTAAGCCTACCCAAGAATTAGTGAAACATCCATGCACGTACGAAACATAGAACTCTCCTTTTTAGGTTGATTGTAAACTGCATTTATTATTGGACAAAATATGAGGCATTAACCTTTTTTTTTTGTGCCTGAAAGCAAATTTGGGAACATGGAATTTTGAACAGAGAAAATGGCCAAAGATACTGAAATGACTGGCGATATCACGACAGTGGCAGGGTTGCTGAAACAGTTCCAGAAGATGTTGGATACCAAGTTCCTTGAATTAAAAGTCGAGACCAAGAAGTTGACTCTGGAAACTATTGTGGAAGCTCTAGAAAAACATGAAAAGAATGGGTAAGGGTACAGTAGATATGCATGTGATATATCCTTATTCTGAGATTCATTTTCCTATGGACTTTAAATTTCCGGACATGGATAGATATGATGGAACCGGATGCCCAAAAACTCATGTTCGTATGTATGTCAGGTATTTGAGGATATTGGGAATTAATAATGGCTTGTTAGTACAGTTGTTCCGAAGGAGTTTGACCGGAATAGCCTTAAAATGGTTGATGAAGACATAACCGAGTCAAGTTTCCACATGGCAGGATATGGTCAATATGTTTGTGAAGCGGTTCACACAGGTTGCTGACATTCAATTCACTTGTAAACATCTAGAGGCAGTCAAACAAGGTCCAAATGAATCATTTACTGAATTTTTTCCACGTTGGAGGACTAAAGCTTTAGAGATCGATGAGAAACTAACGGAAGAAGAGATCGTGGATATTTGATGAGCTGCTTAAATTATGGATAGTCTAACAAGTTGAGTTCGTCTTACCATGTAACATTACTCTCTTTGTGGAAAACAGGCTCACAAATAGAGAATACACTAGATTCAGGCAGAATGACAAGGTTGTCCAACCAGGTAGACCCAAAGGGAAAAAAAAGGTGGGACCACAATCGCGCACGAAGATCAGGTGAATACTGTGTCATAATTTTCAAGAAAACCATACCAACTCGCCGTAGTTGCGTTGACTGTTGATCAACCCCCACGGCAGTACCAGGGTGTAGATAGTGAATTTTTGATAAGAGCTAAAATTTTAAAATTGCCCTTTGCTAACAACAAGAATATATACATGTGCACATTTACACACATATGCTTAATAAAGAATGTCGTGTTTCTACTTATATTCCGCAAGTGAATTAAGAATACATGATCTCTCTAAACATTATAAAATTGGCCTTGTAGCCTCCTCAACACTCATAATATTTGTGTCATATTGAACTAGTCTCAAGTCGTATAAATTCCACGGTTAAATTCCTTAAACTTGTCTCGAACGTGCATCGATGTTTTAATAACATTCATTAAACTCGGGAATAACTAATGCTTAAACCCTGAAATACATTATAGCTTAACGCTTCATTCGCAACGAATGCTCCTCAAAATAGTTCTTTCGAGCTCAAATATGCTACTTTAGCACTTCGCTTAAATATAAGCCACAAATAATGCGCCACCCCTCTCGGATGCGCCACAATCAAGAAGCAATGCCATAAAAGACGTATTGAACCTCTGAACTAGGCTAACCCTAGTATTTTCTCATATCATCACCAAGTTAGCACTATCTATTTGGCTTAACACCATATTTGCACCAGTTAGCCACATTAGCGCTAAAGGTGCTAACTTTCCTAACGCTAAACCCTAGCACCTGAGAAGTACTAACTAACCTAAACTGGTATTATAAAGCATATTTTGACCAAGTGAGGCCTTAGCTAGCATATCACTACCTTGAAACCTTATTCTTAGCACTAAAAGTGATAAACCTAACCCTAGAGCCAAATGCGCAAGCTCTCTTGGCTAGCTCTAGCCTGACGCGTTCCCGGGTACCAGCCTCACTTGGCTGAGGCGTGCTCAAGCAATGGCCTCATCAGCGATGACATGTCCCTGAGTAACGACCAGGGAAAATAAGACCCTAGTAGCTCGAGTACGTCTATCACGGCTCAAATACGCCTCTACCTAGCTCAAGCGCGCCTCTGCTAGTTCAAGCAGTTCTAAACTCGAGTAGACCTCCCTACCATTGCTCGAGCACGTCCCTAGCAATGATCTAGCACGTCCAAGACCAAGACGCCAATTCTTCAGCATGTCCAGCTTGAGCACGTATTGGACAATTCTCCAGCGTGTCCAGCTCGAGCACGTCTCCGCCAATTCTCCAGCGCGTCCAAATCGAGCACGTCGCTAGCTTCCAATGCGTCCCCAGTTCCTAGCACGTCCCTAGTTATGTTTAGCGACTTATCCATAAGCATATTGACTTTAATGCTAACTATACAATTGAAGTGCTAACTTCAAACCTTCTTGATACTAGCTTCCTAGTTCTAGTACAATTAATATTTACTAGAAGTTGTGCATATTTGTCTTAGTCCTGAGACGTTAGGACATTAGCCTTTTATATTTATAGAGTTAGCACATTCTTATTTGCGCTAAGTAGCTAGTTTTGCTTTGCTAGCTACTCGGCTCAGAAATATGCCTTTCTTCTCAATATGAGTTCGACATCACATCTTGTATGAATTCTATTCAGTCTCCTTGCCTAATGAGCCATCTACAATATTTGGCCTCATATGCCTCTCATACTTACAATAAGTCGCTTCTGAGCTAATACTTAGCCACTAAATACGCCATGTTATTTCTGAGTAAGTACATGGTCACTGAACTTCCCAGACTCGAGATTAATCAGTCTGAATATCAATCCATTGAGTCACACAACTTGTCTCACTGACTTAGCAAGTCATTTGACTTGACTTGACTTGACTTAATCAAACCAATAGTGGCTTATGACTCCATTATTTCCACGAGATATCAAATACAACATGAGGGGATTCTCATTGGGGTATTTGTCTGGCGGTCTACGGCATCATGGGTGGTGACACTACCCCCACGAACAAGAAGTGGGCGGTTATAGAGCAGTTGAGAGGATGAGGAATAGTGGTCAGACAGGTCTCCCCCATTTTTTTGGAACCGCTCCACTACAATCTCCACAATCATCACTTTTCCACCTCTCCCTAACTTCTACAACTTACGAGAAATCAGTGTGTCTTCTCTTAAAACTATAAATAAATGATTCTCATTTATTCGAAACAAGATAGAATAAACAACACAATCAGTTTGGAGAAACAAAATATACAGAGTTAGTGATTCATCTTAGAGAATCCTTTTCTTCTTTACACACTACTTATATTTCTCAACCTTCTTTGCTTCCCTCCCCTAAGACCTACCCAAATCCTTTCTATTTTGTAATTGAAGCAGGACGTGAACGACCATTTCTTTGTTTAGGATCGTCCTATTTGAGCTTGAACCTACTTGAAAGTACTATTTTGCAGTACATTTGTTTTTACCCTAAAACAATTAGCGACCACAGCGGGAGATTAACCTCTCGGTTACAGAAACCAATTTCTCAATCATTCAAGATGGTTGGTGTCAGACTAGATCTTACAATCACTGATCCCAATTCCAACCCTCCGGGCACCAATGGTAATTTTCCTAATGGTGCCCTATCTACAAAGAATGGCACTTCTGATGATCTTCATTCTAACAATGTGAGGGATATTAGAAATGCTCCATATCCAACACCACTCACGCTGGCTGAGGTTGAGCGGAGACAAGAAACTATGTCAAGAACCTTGGAAAGGCAAGAAGATTCATAAAACTTCATTCTTGATTTCCTTCATCGACTAACAGAAGAATTAGGCCGTAGTGCTGTTTTCAGAGAATACTTACCGTCCCTGGGGTTGGAGACTCCTCTCCAAACAAGCGTTCCCTTTTGGTCGGTTGTCAACCAAGCAAAAATATTTCAAGTTCTTTCACTTCGCAAAATATTGGATTAGAGTACAATGATAAGAACAAGTTCGTTCCTCAAAGAGGTACGGGTTGTTATTTGTTTTTGAAAACTTATATAACAAGGGGGATTTTATGTTTTAAGACTAAAATAATTAAACTAATTATGCTAGAAAAGAATGGGTAAAGAAAATCAATAGGTTGATAGTATTGGTTAAGGGTTCATCTTCAATCATAAGTCATGCAATTTAATTAATAACTAAAGTTGTCACTTAATCATTCATTGTCAAGAGCCCTAGAGTATCCCATCGAGAGCATACTCCGGCAAATTCTTCATGTCATCACATACTATAATAATGCATATATATAAATACTACTCAAAGAACAATCTAATGCAACGTGCTATCAAGTTTAATCCCTCAAGATCTTTAAGCTCTATGAATTAGGCTAATCAATGCAGTAGATATACTACGAGTAATCTATTTAAAATAGGTCAAGCTTCTACATGCAATCACACAAAGGTTTTGAATACAATTGGTAATCACAATATGCTACTTATGACAAGGTTTGTCGACAATTATGGATATGAAAACCCTAATCTAGCAATAGATATGCATATATGCTTATTTAGTAGCGCTCTTAAACAAACGTTCACACAATCATACATGGATAATAATTGGTGGAACAAGAACGATAACGATTTGATTAAGAAGACAAAACTAATATATTAATTTAGTACATGCTTATGAAATCCGACTACATCCTTAACCAATGAAAAACGTTTAGCTACACATAGTTTTACTAACAACTATGAAAAAATAAATATCAAATAAGAATAAATCAAACCGAATAAGTGGGAAAAATATCCCATGCTCCAGCTTAACTCTAGCTTCTCCGTATTAAAGCCACATCCTCCTCCTTCTCTGCCTTTTTTCTTTTTCTTTTTTATATAAAGGTTTTTTCCGAAGTGGAACTCACGGATTTATTTATAGAGCTAAATCACCGCCTCCTCTTAGAATTTTAAACCAAATAGGATTCTCAATGGAACCGACCTAACAAACTTATCTTAATAGATACTGATTTTTGCTGGCGTTATCTTTTGATTCTTTCGCCAAATATCTCGCACACACTCAACAGATCCACTTTTACCTGATTTTTTTCTCCGTGTAAAACCATGCCTCATTCAAACTCATTCCCTGACTTCTCTCGAACTCTGTCTTGGTTTCTACTCGTAATCTCGACGCAGACCATTATTTCCATGAGTTTCGTTACCCCAGTACTGTAGACTCGGTCTCAAATCCACCTCAAACTCCTCTCGAACCTTGCTCAGCAGACTCGGACTCAACTACAATCCCATTAATATTATCTCGACTCACAGACTCGAGCTTCACCTATCTTGAGTAACTCTCCCCATATCATCTCAGCTTTAATCTCGGCATTAGCAGCAACACCACATCATGTCCACCTTAATATTCTCTCAACTCAACTACCATGAACCAATCGAACCCATTAAACCAACAACAACCATAACCACCATTAAACTCCTCACTGCCATCACAGCATATATGATCATCATCACAACCATCAACATTTCACATCACTTCCAAACGAGAACTCCATCATTAATTTACTATTAACTCCCTGAACTATCGACCATATTACGACATCAAGACTCGAACATCCACAACTCCATTTTCTCTCCAATTACCACCGACTTCCACCACTACTGCCATTCCTTCTCGAACATGGAATCAAACTCAGATCCACCAGTGTGATCATCGCGATTGATCACAACAACAACATTCATCTTCTTCTTGCTGTAAATATTCATCTTAACCAACACTCGCAGCAACCCTTTAACATGATTCTATCCTTCAAACTCAAATAAACCTTCAATATATAACCATTTACTATCCTAAAATAGCCAGAATACACAATTTGAACCTGCATCTTCCTGAACAAAGTGAGGAAGAAGAAGGAAGTGGTGCCCTTATCTATGAAGTTCGTATAGTTAACATTATTTAAAACATGGTAGCCCTGAGAAAATGAGAAGGTGACTTTAGAAATATTTGAATTCAGATGCCCCTTAACGTAAAATGGAATGCCAATAGTAGTTTCCCTTGAAATGACTATTTTACCCTTAGTCATTGTTTTGCTCGTAACTTTCTCATACGAAGTCAGAATGACTTCATTCTTTCGCCATTGACTTTGTAATTGAATTTTCTACAAGATGGTAACTAAAAATCATGGATTTGAATGACATACACTGGATGTTTGGAAATTCTCCCTTGTAAAGCTCAATTCCACTTCTTTCGGAGATGTAACCTAACAAAAGACATAAACTACTAAAGTAATAATAATAATACAATATAATTCACACAAAAGCTAGCAAATAAGTGTAAGAAAATGATACTTAAAGTATGCAAATTATGCACTTATCACCTTTCCACACCACATAAGAAGTTTCACCACCTGTGAGAAGCCAGTGAATCAAGAAGCAAACCGCCAGGTAGAAAACTTATGCGAACTTCTGCACTTCTCTAAACTCCAACGCAGAGACGTAGTTGTTGCCCTGAACTGTGTCGCGAGTGATGCGCATCTGATCCGACTCTCTGAAAAGGCACCAGAAATACCTGCGTCGCCACATCTTTCTATGAGTAATGTCACATTCACCGAGAAAGACATGATGGCTGAAGAAGGACACAACTGAGCCTTGTACGTTATTGCTTAACTCAAAGACTTTGAATTTCAAAGAGAACTTATCGACACAGGTGCCACGACTAACATAATCACTCTCAAGACCCTGAAGGTCGCAAAGATCCGACCAAACAAGATTGTACATTGTCCCATCGTGATGAAAAACTTCGAAGGGAATTACACAAGCACTTACGGACATGTCTTCTTAGGACTCAAGGTGGGACATGTTCGATCAAAAGTGAATTTTCATGTCATTGAGGAAGAACCTGAATATCATATGATACTGGGAAGACAATGGCTTCATAAAAATAAGGTCGTCCCCTCGACTTATCACCAATGTGATGTGATTTATATAAAAGTGGTAATAAAATTCGTTCGCTCGGACTTGTGAAGAAAGATTTTAGACCTAAAGTTCTAACACTAAATAGAAAATAAACAAAAGATAATATCAAGATTATATGAAAGATCTAAGAAAAAGGATTCCACCATTAACCAATTTGTGTGATTCAGTTAAAAACAATATTCATGCAATTCTTACGTTCAAACTGATTTTAAAATTTTGCCTATAGTAGATTTCTAAAACAAGATATGAAAATCGCAAGCATGAAGCATCAAAAATCCCCATACCAAGCATGCATCATAAGGAGAAAACACACTATTTAATCAAAATCATTTAAACAATTTTTAATTCAATACAAATACATGAAACGAATTGTAAAATTTAATCCAATAAAATTACCACATATTTATTGGAAAAATGGCTTCCTCTGAAGCCTCGGAAATGGTTTTAGCTCCTCATGTCCAAAACACTCTTAAAAGATAGGTACATGGCTCAAAAGTGCTTAGGAAGAAGAAAAAGACAAGAAAGAACTGATCAAAGGAGTTGCAGAAAGATTAAAATCATTTATTAAATCTATGACATACCTCAGACGCAACTAGACAAGGATGGAATAGTAGTGTATTAAACGTTTAAACTGTTGTAGACACTATTTATAAAATTGTTACAAAAGGTGTTGAATTTAAAATAAAAGCCAACGGAAATTAACGATTGTTTTCGTTTGTCTTCTTCTTCTTCTTCTTCTTCTTCTTCTTCTTCTTCCTCCTATCTCGGCTGAAGAACCCTAGCTTTATGATTTTTTTGTTTTTTTATTTATTTCTTCTCATATGGACCAAGCCAACCAAACCCTTAATCTCTTCACTGGACTCCCCTTTTATACTACAACAACCAAAATCTTCTCTATATTTTAATATCTTCTTGGCAGATCCAATTCTTCAATGCATTAGAAAAAAATTCCGTTGTTCCAATCCCGAGAATAATATCTTCCCTTTTTTATTCTTTTCACGCTGTTTCAATAAGATTGAAACTCTAAATTTGTTTCCTACTTGAAGTGATTTTGTTTTATCTTCATTCACTCGTAATATCTTCTTGATATCACGTAATAAAACCCGAGAAGAATATTTCCTTTTTTCCGGCAACTCACGGATATTTGCAAGAGATTTTTTTAAGTCTTCCTAATTATATAAACTCTTGTGAATAAGGCAAGAAAATATCTTGTCTTAAAACTCTTGCAAATCCCAACAGATCACGCACATAATCTTTCACAAGTCGAGGGAGAAATAATTGCCGCCGTAATTCTTGTTTTGAAATTAAAGAAGGTGGGGTGCCTTTATAATTCCGCGAGTGCCTTTATCAATTTTGGTTTCCTTTAACACTTTCTACTCCAAAGTTTATTCTTCGAAAATACCTACAAATACAATAAAATGACATATATTAGTACACAATCGAGCATTATCAATAAATAGAATTGAGACAAAACAGACACAAATATGTGTGAATCAAATACCCCAAAACTTATTATTTGCTAGTCCTCGAGCAAAGCTAATCTTGAAAATAAAATTCCTAACTCACTTTCGCAAGCATCGCGATTGAACTTAGTGTGTGTAATGAGACTTTAAACCCCTTGGTGTCCCTAGTGGACGAGTTTTGTCTCGTGAGGGTTTACAAGAGATATACCCACAAAATCTTTACTCCAAACTCTGGCTACTTATGAACAATTGAGGGTAGACACTAAACATGCTATTTAGTTGGCTACTAAATTCTTTGTCTATAGATGGAATTATCTTGTTTCGAATCCAATTATTGTACACGAGGTATCACTCAAGCGTACTGAAATTCATATATAAGAAAACAAAACACTACTCAGAAAGTCGTACAATGGACCACGATACTCGGAATCTAACAAACCTAAATTACATGGAAAGATTAAGAAGATGGATGTGGAGATGATAAAGTTTGCACATCTTGGCATGATGTATGAACATCATGCCAAGATGAATTCTAATGGATTGAGATATGCACCCACTGGTGTGAATCCTAATTCTAATATCAACTCAGCTTGTATATACAAGGGCCTCAGCGGTCGGTTTATTGAATAAATATACAATTATTCTTTACTTTTTTATTTTATTTTATTATTTTATTATCATATTTTTATTATTTTATTATTTTATTATTATTATTTTATTCCAACAACATGATTAGATCTTTTGAATCTAAGTGCATGCTCCTTGTCAGTAAATTACATGATAGTTCTCATGGATCTTGTGTTCCATGCTTGTTTAGGCGACGAAGACAGGGAGAACACATATATATTGTTATCCAAGTGTCATTTTTTTTAAATGGTCAAGTTCAATTAAAATAATGGGGCTTGATCTCAATCATTCTACTTCATCCTGGTGACAACAAGGCGATACTAGTGCCCCAGCAAATCACTTAAAGAAACACAAAAAGTTATAAAAATAAAAACAGAACGTGATATGGTGACGACTCTGAGATATGGTGACGACTTTTCATGTTATTTCTGACACCTGAGCTCTATCCTTTTATGAATAGACCATTTAACTAGGCACATCAACTCCTATAGACAAGAATTTTGTTTCCATATACCTAGAATGGTCAGTGTCATCCTGAATTATTCACAAATTTCTAAATTTTTGAGTTTCATTATTGCACTAAAAGTTTCTCCCTTATCCCAAACTTAAAACTAACATTGTCCTCAATGTTTTAAAGATAAAATTAAAAGCATGAACAAGGAAAAACTGTTACCAATTGAAGAAAAGGGATAAAGAAGGATATTATCGTGTTGCAGGAATTCCTCATGGACAGTATCAAGAGGATCGAATTGTGGAGTCTGAAGAAACTCAAGTAATACCTTTCATGCACAAAGCTCGAATCCCAAGTTAGGGACTTCAAATAGGGATACTTGACGGTCACAAGAATCATCACTACCCCCAAACTTAGGGTAATCAGTACTCTCATATAGTCCTAAATTTATTGTTTGAATTTCAGGGTCCCCAAAGTCCGAAAAATACTCGAGAGCTTCTTTTAGAGACTGGTCACATATCTGGTTTAAGAGAATGCTATCATCAATTTCATCTAAGGAATCACCAAACAAAGTGTCATGCAAATGATCTTGAACTAAAGTGCTAATCATATTCACTTCTTTTATATTATCGATCTCATAAGGTTGTCTAGTAACATTAAGAATTTAGTTCATTAGTCATATTACCAAAAGATATGTTCATAAGTCTGGTTCTACAGTTGATGACAACATTATATGTGTCTAAAACAGGGCGGTCTAAAATCACCGGTATTTGAGCATTTTGATCCTGAACAGGATGGGTATCTAGAACAACAAAATCCATGGGATAAATGAACCTATCAACCTCGATAAAAACATCCTTTATGACACCATGAGGGACTTTGACAGGCATATCTGCTAACTGTAGTGTCATTTTGGTCGGTTTCAACTTGCCAAGATCTAGCTGGTTGTATACATGATATGGAAGTAAGTTAACACTAGCTCCTAAGTCAAGCAATGCCTTATCAACCACGTAATTACCGATCACACATATATGGTGGGAAAACCAGGGTATTTATACTTAGGGGGTGTTTGGTTCAGAAGGATTGAACTTACTTGACCAGCTAAAAAGGATTTTCTATGGACATTAAGCTTACGCTTTCGTGTACAAAGATCTTTAAGGAACTTGGCATAAGAAGGTATTTTCATAATTGCTTCCAATAACGGAATATTAATGTTCACCTGCTTAAATATTTCCATTATTTCGTTGAAAGTCGATTCCTTCTTTGTTGGATCTAACAACTGCGGATATGGGGCTCTAAACACAAAGGTAGTCCTATCATGAACTTTTTGGGAATCCTTAGAAATTGTTTCAGTCTCTTCAGCTGCTGGCTCTTTTTGAGAAGTAGAAGGTGGAACTACTGTATGTCCACTATCAGGCATGGTTACCTTATTGTCAACTAGATTTCAACTCCTAAGGGTTGTAACAGAATTCACATGATTGAAAGTTTTGTCTCCTCTAGGATTAGGATCTACTTAACTAGGAAATTTTCCTATTTCTCTCTCACTTAGTGTTTTAGCTATTTGAGCTACTTGGAGTTCTAACTTAGCAAGATTTTGGGCATTAGATTGGAAAATTCTGCTCAGTTGTCTCTTGAAATCTAAGTTGGCTCTTAGCTAACATATTAAGAGATTCCTTTAAGCTAGTCATTTTCTTCTCAGAAGGGTTTTGAGAGTAAGTTCTCTCTAGTGGATTCTTGGGATAACTACTCTGACCTTGATTCTGACCCTGGGACCATGAAAAATTAGGATGGTTTCTCCAACCAGGGTTATAGGAATCTTAATATGGGTCACATTTCTGGCGGTTTTCAAACTTAGAGTTGTTATAATGAGCATGGGCTTGCTTTTTGTATCTAGTCTGGTTTGACCCTTGATTCATCTCTAAGGCCTCTAGACGCCTAAGGATATCTGACCCAATATCAACTCTATCGACCCTATGGATAGAATTCCTAGATATTTCTGGTTCTCTCATCGAAGCCCATTGCCTAGTTTTCTCATCTAACTCAAACTCGATAAACGAGTTAAAACATGTATCTGGGTCCTGATGAGTGACTTCTCCACCACTCATTGTTTCTACCTGCATACGGGTTTAACTCTAGACCCACATATAAAATTTGGACCATGTGGGCTTTTTCAGAACTGTGATGCGGACAATGATATAACAACTCATTAAAACTTTCTACATAATCATGTAGGTTTTCACCTAGTTTTTGCTTAAAGGTTTGAATAGACCGACGAACGGCAGCAGTCTTATGGTATGGGTAGAACTTCTTAATAAAAAGTTGACTTTCAGCTGGTAACTCCCATCAGGCCCAAGGCACGGGTTAAGCTTACTTATCCACGAGTTTTCCTAAAAATCGGTGATCTGACGAAGGTGCAAAATGGTATGTGCACTTGTGTTTTTTTTCTTAATAATAATAAATAAAATACAAAAAATAAACAAGCAAGCAACAAAAAATAAAATCAAATTCCAAAACAACTAAAATAAGGAAAATAGAAACTAACAAAAATAAATAAAGTCTAAATTTTTTTTTGTCTTTTCTCCGTTCTTTTCCGCTTTATCTTTCGATTCCAAGTTTCTACACCAAAATCTTTAGCTCAACCTTTCTTTTTGATCCAAAACCTATAGTGAAAAGATAAAAACCCAAGAACGTAAATAGAACGAATAAAAAAAAAAACTACTAATAACTAAAACCTAAAAAAATCTAAAAACAAGTCCCCGACAGCGGCGCCAAAAAATGATGTGATTATAGACAAGTGGTAAGAAAGTTTGTTGTCTCGGACTTGTGAAGAAATATTTTAGACCTAAAGTTCTAACACTAAATAGAAAATAAACAAAAGATGATATCAAGATTATATGAAAGAGCTAAGACAATGGATTCCACCATTAACCAATTTATGTGATTCAGTTAAAAATAATATTCATGCAATTCTTACGTTCAAAGTGATTCTAAAATTTTGCATATAGTAGATTTCAAAAACAATATATGTAAATTGCAACCATGAAGCATCAAAAATCCCTAGACCAAGCATGCATCATCAAGAGAAAACACAACTATTTAATCAAAATCATTTAAACAATTTTTAATTCAATACAAATAATTATGAAAAGAATGGTAGAAATTAATTAAATAAAATTACCACATATTTATTGGAAAAATGACTTCCTCCGAAGCCTCGGCAATGAGGTTTAGCTCCTCATGTCCAAAACACTCTCAAAAGGTAGGTACATGGCTCAAAAATGCTTGGGAAGAAGAAAATACAGGAAATAACCTATAAAAGGAGTTGCAAAAACATTAAAATATTTTATTAAATCTAAGACATACCTCAGACGCATCTAGACAAGGAAGGATTAGTAGGGTATTAAAGGTTAAAACTGTTGCAGACATTATTTATGAAATCGTTACAAAAGGTGTTGAATTTAAAATAAAAGGCAACGGAAATTAACGACTGTTTTCGTTTGTCTTCTTCTTCTTCTTACTCCTCTCTCGGCTGAAGAACCCTAGCTTTATGATTTATTTGTTTTTTTTATTTCTTCTCATACGGACCAGCCAACCAGCCCCTTAATCTCTTCAATCGACTCCCCTTTTATACTACAACAACCAAAATCTTCTCTTTATTTCTTGGCATATCAAATTCTTCAGTGCATTAGAAATTTTTTACGTTTTTCCAATTCCGAGAATAATCTCTTCCCTTTTTGATTCTTCTCACGCTGTTTCAATAAGATTGAAACTCTTGATTTTGTTTCCTACTCGAAGTGATTCTATTTTATCTTCATTCACTCGTAATATCTTCTTGATATCATGTAATAAAACCCGAGAAGAATATTTCCTTTTTTCTAAAAACCCACGGATATTTGCAAGAGATTTTTTTAATTCTTCCTAATTATATAAACTCTTGTGAATAAGGAAAGAAAATATCTTGTCTTAAAACTCTTGCAATTCCCAAAAGATCACGCACAGAATCTTTCACAAGTCGAGGGAGAATTAATTGCCGACGTAATTCTTGTTTTGAAATTAAAGAAGGTGGGGTGCCTTTATAATTCCGCGTGTGCCTTTATCCATTTTGGGTGCCTTTAACACTTTTTACACCAAATTTTCCACCAAAGTTTGTTCTTCGAAAATACCTACAAATACAATAAAATGACATATATTAGTACACAATCGAGCACTATCAATAAATAGAATTGAGACAAAACAGACACAAATATGTGTCAATCAAATACCCCTAAACTTATTATTTGCTAGTCCTCGAGCAAATCTAGTCTAGAAAATAAAATTCCTAACTCACTTTCGCAGGCATCGCGATTGCACTTAGTGTGTGCAACAAGCCTTTAAACCCCTAGGTGTCCCTAGTGGACGAGTTTTGTCTCGCGAGGGTTTACAAGATATATACCCACAAAATCTTTTATTCTAAACTCTGGCTACTTGTGAACAATTGAGGGTAGACACTAAACATGCTATTTAGTTGGCTACTAAATTCTTTGGCTATAGATGGAATTACCATGTTTTGAATTCAATTATTGTACACGAGTTATCACTCAAGCGTACTGAAATTCATATATAAGAAAAAAAAATACTACTCAGAAAGTCGTACAATGGACCACGATACTCAGAATCTAACAAACCTCAATAACATGAAAGATTAAGAAGTTGGATGTGGAGATGATGAAGTTTGCACATCTTGGCATGATGTTCAAGATGAATTCTAATGGATTGAGATATGCACCCACTGGTTTGAATCCTAATTCTAGTATCAACTCAACTGGTATATACAAGGGCCCCAGCAGTCGATTTATTGAATAAATATACAATTATTCTTTACTTTTTTATTTTATTTTATTATTATTTTATTATTATATTGTTATTATTTTATTCTATCAACATGATTAGATCTTTTGAATCTAAGTGCATGCTCCTTGTAATTAAATTACATGATAGTTCCCATGGATCTTGCGTTCCATGCTTGTTTAGGTGACGAAGACAGGGAGAACACATATGTATTGTTATTTAAGTGTCATTTTTTTTAAATGGTCAAGTTCAATTAAAATAATAGGGCTTGAACTCAATCATTCTACTACATCTTGGTGACAACAAGGCGATACTAGTGCCCCACCAAATCACTTAGAGAAACACAAAAAGTTGTAAAAATGAAAACAAAACGTGATAGGGTGACGACTTTAATGTTATTTATAACACCTGAGCTCTGTCCTTTTATGAATAGACCATTTTGCTAGGCACATCAACTCTTATAGACAAGAATTTTGTTTCCATCTACCTAGAATGGTCAGTGTCATCCATAATTGTTCTCAAGTTTCTAAATTTTGGAGTTTCATTATTGCACTAAAAGTTTCTCCCTTACCCCAAAACTGAAATCTAACATTGTCATCAATGTTTTAAAGATGAAATTAAAAGCATGAAGAAGCAAAAATTGTTACCAATTGAAGAAAAGGGATAAACAAGGATATTAACGTGTCACAAGAGCATGAGTTGACTCCCAAGAAATACTAAGTTTAAAGTCTTCATCCAGACATTAAAAAGCACAAAATAGCTAGTCACCTTTCAAAATCATATACCAATAGCCAAAACAATTTTGGGTCAACAATACCAAATAAATCGGACACAAATATAAGACAAATATAATGGATCAGACAAATAAGAACACTAAGCACAACCTCATCTAAGGTTTCTTTCAAGACAACTAGGTTTATTTGGGGTGCCCATTTTCAGGTTCCATATGAGTGTCTAGATAAACATGTCCAGCCGAACGACGGGTCTCTAGTGGATTTCAGGGATATTTGCAAGAGAGTTTTTTTAAGTCTTCCTAATTATATAAACTCTTGTGAATAATGCAAGAAATTATCTTGTCTTAAAACTCTTGCAAATCCCAACAGATCACGCACAGAATCTTTCACAAGTCGAGGGAGAATTAATTTCCGCCATAATTCTTGTATTGAAATTAAAGAAGGTGGTTGCCTTTATAATTTCATGGGTTCCTTTATCAATTTTGGGTGCCTTTAACACTTTTTCCACCAAAGTTTACTCTTCGAAAATACCTACAAATACAATAAAATGACAGTATTAGTATACAATCGAGCACTATCAATAAATAGAGTTGAGACAAAACAGACACAAATATGTGTCAATCATAATGCATGAAGACCGTGTTAAATGAAAGAATAATCCAAATTTTGGCGTCTTCATCTCTCTGTGCTCCTGTTTGTGGTGCCGAACTATTCGAATCAATGACGGGTGTGCTCAAATTCTCTGATAAGATCCACAGAACTCCAGTACCCACTTGGACAACCTTCGAGGAGTCCGATAGGGAACTAGTTATAGACAAGGAAAGAGGTAAAATTTCGGAAATGAATCTCTCTACTGATTTTAACCATGATTCTTCAATGATTACCAATACGACAATTCATGCTCATGGAAAAAGAGAACATAACTTCGTAACGAGTTACGACACCGAAAGAAGAATTGTTAATCTTCGCCGTCGTTGTTAGCAATTAACAGAGGAGACTAGTGAGGGGTCTCCCCTCCCAGAATGTAACCATAGTACAGAGCCTGACCAGGATGAAATCTCGGATGCTCTACACCAGTTACAAGATGGTACCGATTCCACCACAGACGCCCTTAAACCAGTCAACATCGGGACAGAAGAAGTCCTCAATCCCATCTCCATCAGCTCCACCCTGTCAACGAAAGAACGAACGGGACTCATACAATTCTTTAGGGATTATCAAGACACGTTTGCTTGGACCTACGAAGAGATGTCGAGTCTTGATGAAAAGATGGTCACTCACCATCTATATATCATACCTGGCCTTAAACCTACCAAGCAACAACTGAGAAAATTCAGACATGAAGTTGAAGAGCAGATCAAGGTTGAAATACAGAAGCTACTCACGGAAGGTTTCATCAAACCTATCCAACACCCCACTTGGTTGTCCAACGTGGTGCCTATCAAAAAAAAAATGGTCAAATCATTTGTTGTGTTGATTTCAGGAAACTGAATAAATGTTGTCCTAAAGACGACTTCCCGCTCCCCAATATATTACATGTTCGTCGATGTGACCAGTGGACACGGTATGTTCTCATTTATGGATGGATATAGCGGTTATTATCAAAGAAAAATGTATGAGCATGACGCCAGCAAAACTGCATTTCAAACTCCTATTGAAACTTCTACTACACTGTGATGCCTTTTGTATTGAAGAATACCGGGGCTACTTACCAGCGATCCATGACAGCGATCTTCCATGACATAATGCACAAGCAAGTAGAATATTATGTTGATGACGTAGTCGTCAAATCCAAAACCCGAGCAGCTCACCTGGAGGTTTTACGACAAGTCTTTGAAAGATGTCATGAATACAAATTGAAGATGAACCCTCTGAAGTGTGCCTTCGGAGTCTCCTCTGGTAAATTTCATGGGTTCCAAGTGACGGCAGAGGGAATCAAAGTAGATCCAGTCAAGACTCAATCTATCACCATCATTCCTCCGCCAAAGACTGTGAGAGAACTTAAAAGCTTTATGGGGAAGGTATCTTATATCAGACGTTTGATCCCGGGGCTAGCTCAGTTTGTTGCTTCTTTCACGCTACTACTAAAAAATAAGGAAAATTATGTCAGGTCTTTTTCTCATCAAGAAGCGTTCATCAAATCCGATAATTATTATTATCTCCATCTATCATGGGGCCCCTGGTCCAGGAACACCCCTTGCTTCTATATACAGCTTCAAGTGAATTCGCTACGGGGGGCCTCCTTGCCTAACAAGATAAAAATGGAGTTGAATATCCAATCTACTACATCAGTCGGTCATTAAGAGACGTATAACTCAAATATCCTAAAGCAGAGAGGGCGTGCCTGTAACTAGTACATGTTATTTAGAAGCTCTGATATTACTTACTTTTGAGCAGGGTCGTGCTGGTCGCCAAAGATGATCCTATCAGATTCCTACTTTCAAAATCAGCCCTAATAGGCAGACCTGCCAGGTGGCTACTTCAGATGTCAGAATTCGACATAGCATGTGTTTCCCCGAACGCAGTTAAAGGACAAGCAGTGGATGATCTATTAGCGGCTTTTTCAATAGAAGATATGACCGTCTTACATGAAGAAATACCTGGGGACTTCCCCGAAATCTCTACTGTTAAGGAAAAAGCGTGGCTACTATATTTTGATGGTTCAGCTACTCCCAGTAATAATACCGGAGGATTCGGTGGTGGTGATGGTCTCTCCAACTGGGGAAGTCTTATCACATTCATTCAAACTCGACTTCAAGTGCACCAACAACCTTATAGAATATAAATCTTTCCTACTAGGTCTCTCATTAGCAAAGAAAGCAGGCGCGATGCATCTAGAAATAAGGGGCGACTAAAAGTTGTTAGTCAATCAGATAAATGGGGTTTACTCGCTTAAAGAAGTAACACCATCTCCCCATAAAACAGAAGCTCAAAAGTTACTAACTTATTTTGTTGAAGTCGTAGTAGTTCACGTTGGCTGAAGCAATAACAGACATACCGATTGTCTCGCCATGTTAGCCTCCAAACTTCAATTTGAAGGGGCAGAAAAGACTGTAATGGTACAGAGACGCATTGTTCCCTCAACATGGTTAAACTAATCTCTGACAACTGGAATCTCTGACAGTACACCATGATGGGGACTGGAGAGAGCCATACATCAAACACATACGTGACAACTCCCTTCTGCTAGAGAAGCGAGAAGCGACCAAACTGAATCAAAAATCAAGGAGGTTCATCCTTCATGAAGGAATCTTATACCGTAAGAGTTTCCGGGGAAATCTACTAAGATGTCCGGAAGGACCCGAAATTCTGACAATGTTGAAAAAAGTTCATGAAGGAGAACATCATAGCAAAAAGAAATTATTCCTTCAGATTCATGAAAGGTATTATTGGACGACCATAGAAGATGATGCAACTGCATTTGTTCAAAAGTGCTATCAGTGTCAGATTCATGGGAACCTCATTCATATGATTCGGAAGGTTGCCTTTCCTTCTTACCATTCAACGTGTGCAGAATTTCTATCTTCATTCCTGCCTGCACACATTGAGAACCATAAGGTGCGTCATTTGAGTGTCAAATTCATAAAATCTTGTTGGTGAGGCAAAAATATTCGGTCACTCTCGAACCTGGTTCCTTTCACATGGTGGTTTTCTCCTAACTCAAGGGTTAAGCATGAGAATAATGTTCTTTATACTTCTAACTTCTTATTGTTAGTGTGCAGAAACTTTGTGTTTTCGTAGCTCTTTGAATGCAGGTGCTTTGGAATACTTAGAAGTTGGAGTAGGTTTTGTGGGTAAATCTCTTGTAAATCCTCATGAGACAAAACTCGTCCACTAGGGACACCTAGGGGTTTAAAGGCTTGTTTCACATGCTAAGTGTAACCGTTTCCTCAACGAAAGGGAGTTGTATTTTAGATTAGTTTAGATTTGTAGTTTGCTCGAGGACTAGCAAAAGGCAAGTGTGGGGGAATTTGATAAGTGCATAATTTATACATTTTAGGTATCATTTCCTTATACTTATTTGCTAGATTTTATGTGAATTACAGTGTGTTAGTATTGCTTTTGTAGTTTATGTGTTTTATTAGGTTACATCTCTGAAACAAGTGAAATGGAGCTTTAAAAGAGAAGAATTGCCAAATACCCAGTGGATCTCAGTCTATTCCAGAGAACGAGGTCATTCTGACTTCGTATGAAAAAGTTATGAGCGAAACGAATACTAAGGGCAAAAAGGTCATTTCAAGAGAGACTGCTATTGAAAACCTAGAATACGCTAAGGGGAACTCAGTTCAAACACTGTTAATGGCACCTGCACTTCTAGTCGGGGCTTCCCAAATTCAAATGTTTATAAACAGTAGCCAATTTAGTACTAAGGGCCACTTTCTTCTTCGTATGATTCGACCGAGAACGATGATCATGGTAGAGATGATTGTGACGATTGAGCTTGGTTGAATAGAGCAGTGAGTTCATGGAGAGAAAACAAAGTTTGGGTCATTTTCTGATGATCGAGTTCAAATAAGAAAACAGAGAAGTTGAACCTGTTCGAGTAAAAGGAGAGGATGTGGTCTGATGGAGTTCTCATTTGGCTTTGTTGTTGCTCGAGTTTGTGTGATAGAAGTTGTTTCTTTGCTGTCGTTAATGGACAAGATGGAACTCGAGTTTAATGGCTGAATGATGGCTTGGTGGTAGAGACGTAGATCCCATGTTGATTGCAGCAGCGAAAGAGAATAGTTAGAGAAGAGAGGCAATTTTGTAAGAGTCGAGTTTGATATTTTAGGAAAGACTTGACGCGAAAGGTAGCTGTAAGCCGTGTATAACACGGAAAGTTGGTCGGTGGTGTGACAAACTTCCTAATCGAAGTGAAACTCTAAAATAGTCGGTGACTTTTAACCTCTATAAATAGGAGCTCATCCCCACTCACGTAAATATACCCGGACACACACAGAGATACCCTCTCACAGGTACAGAGACATATACAGGGTTTCACATACAGAGATACTTAGATAAACAGAAAGAAAGGGCCTGGACGGATAGAAATTCGAGGATAGCTTCACGTACAGACGCGGACAGAAACACTTTGGAGTGGCGATCGATCGTCACGACTTCTCGGGTTTGATTTATTTGTTTTCTTAATTATTTTTCATGGATTTTGAGAAATCTATGATGAACTAAACCTCTCTTATTGGTTAGGTATGTAGTCCTAAGTTGGAAAACATGTTTATTAATTGAACGGCTCATTCTCATATGTTCATAATCTCTTCAATATCGCTTATGTTCTACCATTAATAACGTCTTGTATGATGGATTGCTTGTTTGTTTAAGTTACAAATTAGATGAGCATGTATTGACATTTATAACTAAACTAGGGTTTGAGATCCGGAATTGTCGAAAAACCCTTGTTACGAGTAGTATAACATAGTTGTTAACGACGGGATGTTGCCATGCAATTATGTGTAGAAGTGTGACCTAGATTAAATCCGAGTGGCACTTGCGCCGGATTTCTTAGAATAACCTCAACTCACAAAGACCATTGTTTTCATTGGGTTAAACTTGAGTGGCGCTTGCGCCAAGTTTTCGATGAAAAGGATTCAAAGAGTGGCGCTTTACGCCTTTGATGATAATAGGAGTTTTGCCGGAGTAAGCCTACGATAGGATGCTTTAGGGTTATTAATATTGAGGATGCATGAATGTTGAGTATGATTTGATTGATAACATGTTGGAAGATGGAAGACGAACTCTCTAACCAATGTTCTTTATCTCTGATATTCGTTTTAATATTTTTGCTTTAGTATAATTTAGTTATAATCACAACCAAACCCCCCCTGTTTACATAAGTAATCGAAAGTAATTAACAATCACCTGCCTCTCTGTGGGAACGAACTTGTTCTTATTGCTATACTCTAATCTATATTTGTGAAGTAAGAACCTGAATAATTTGGGTTGATTGACAACCGACCACCTGGCACCTGAGAAGTGCTATCAAGCACGTTTTGACCTAGTAAGGCCTTAGCTAACATATCACTACCTTGGAACCTCAACCTTAGTATTAAAAGTGTTAATCCTAACCCTAGCGCCAAAGGAGCAAGCTCTCTTGGCTAGCTCTAGCCTGACATGTTCCCGGGTACCAGCCTCATTTGGATAAGGAGTGCTCAAGCAATGGCCTCATCATCCCTGACGCGTCCCCGAGTAATGGCTAGGGAAAATACGCCCTTAGTAGCTCGAGTACGCCTACCACAGCTCAGATACGCCTCTACTTAGCTCAAGCGCGCCTCTGCTAGTTCAAGCACGCCCCTAAGCTCGAGTACGCCTCCCTACCATTGCTCGAGATCGTCCCTAGCAATGATCTAGCACGTCCAAGACCAAGACGCCAATTCTTCAGCATGTCCAGCTTGAGCACGTAGTAGACAATTCTCCAGCGCGTCCAGCTCGAGCACGTCGCTAGCTTCCAATGCGTCCCCAGTTCCTAGCACCTTCCTAGTTATGTTTAGCGACTTATCCACAAGCGCATTGACTTTAATGCTAACTATACAATTGAAGTGCTAACTTCAAACCTTCTTGATACTAGCTTCGTAGCCCTAGTACAATTAATATTTACTAGAAGTTGTGCATATTTGTCTTAATCCTGAGACGTTAGGACATTAGCCTTTTATATTTGTAGAGTTAGTACATTCTTATTTGCGCTAAGTATGTAGTTTTGCTTTGCTAGCTACTTGGCTCAGAAATATGCCTTTCTTCTCAATATGAGTCCAACATCACATCTTGTATGAATTCTATTCATTCTCCTTGCCTAAGGAGCCCTCTACAATATTTGGCCTCAGATGCCTCTCAGACTTACAATAAGTCGCTTCTGAGATAATAGTTAGCCACTAAATACGCCTTGCTATTTCTGAGTAAGTACATGGTCACTGAACTTCCCAGACTCGATATGAATCAATCTGAATATCAATCCAGTGAGTCACATAACTTGTCTCACTGACTTAGCAACTCATTTGACTTGACTTGACTTAATCAAAACCATAATGGCTTATGACTCCACTATTTCCACGAGATATCAAATACAACATGAGGGGATTCTCATTGGGGTATTGGTCTGGTGGTCTACGGCATCATGGGTGGTGATACTAACACGAACAAGAAGGTAACAAGAAGTGGGAGGTTACAGAGCAGTTGAGAAGATGAGGAGTAGTGGTCAAACAGGTCTTCCCCACTTTTTGGGAACCGCCCTACTACAGCCACCAAAATCATCACTTCTCCATCTCTCCCTAACTTCCACAACTTAAGAAGTGGGAGGTTACAGAGCAGTTAAAAAGATGAGGAGTAGTGGTCAAACAGGTCTTCCCCACTTTTTGGGAACCGCCCTACTACAGTCTCTAAAATCATCACTTCTCCATCTCTCCCTAACTTCCACAACTTACAAGAAATCAATATGTTTCCTCTTCAAACTATAAATATATGATTCACATCTATTCGAAACAAGACAGAATAAACAACACAATCAGTCTGGAGAAACAAAACATGAAGAATTGGTGATTCCTCTCAGAGAATCCTTTTCTTCTTCACACACTACTAATATTTCTCAACCTTCTTTGCTTCCCTCCCATAAGACCTACCCAAATACTTTCCATTTTGTTACCGAAGCAGGACGTGAACGACCATTTCTTGGTTTAGGCTCGTCCTGTTCGAGCTTGATCTCTTGAACCTACTTGAAAGTACCATCTTACAATATATTTGTTTTACCCTAAAACAAAGGGACAAGGGAAAATTGGAACCAGTGAAGATATGAGCGTCCACAAACAAATTTTACTGAGTTAGGACATCCAATGAGCCAGATGCCACCAGCATTGGTTGACAAGGGTTTGATAAAACAACCAGCCTTAAGACCTCCTCTGATAAATCCACCAAGATGGTTTAATCCAGATGTGAGATGTGAATTCCATAGAGAAGTTGGGCATTAGACCGATAGATGTGCCGCCCTAAGTCATGCATTTAAGATCTTATCGATTCAAAACAGTTGTCAGTTGGAGAGACAAGGCAACCCAACATAAATCAGAATTCGTTACCAGCTCATCAAAGACAACCCAGGATTAGTTCTTTTTCGGCAGAAAGGGAAACGAATCCGACCGACTCAATTTTATAAGCACATTGAAGAAATTTGTTCGATAATCCATATCTCCGAGATTCTACCTGCTCGTCAACCATAACTTGTCCACATCGGTGAACTCTTCATATGTGTCCACCGCGAAAAGTCATCGAGAGGTTGTATTAGTTGAGTTGAATGCTTCATATGTGTCCACCGCGATTTCTCCAGAAGAGTTAACAAGTACATTAACACAAGTGATAAGAGCATATTTGTTAACATTTTCAGATAAGGACTTGCCACCAGAAGGGAAAGAACATTGATAGACATGTTTCCGTGTCTTATTTGATCTCAAATTGTATATTGTTAGAAACTCTTTTGCGTACTTATATTGTGATTTTATTGTGTTATAGGTATTTTTTGAGAATTAATAATTATGGGAAAAATGGCTTAAAAGTGTTAAAGGCACCCTTCATTTGGATAAGGGCACCCCAGTGCTAAAGGCACCTTTACTTTGGACCAGAGCACCACTTGTATTCTGCGTGAACCTGGAAGAAAATTTGTTGGAGATTTTGAAGGAGTAAAAGCACGACTATTCTCTTGCCTAATTAAGAGGGATTGGTACACAAGTCTTAGGTGGAGAATCAAACAGAATCTCGACCAAATATCACTTTCCCGTCAATTGCAGGAAGAAAATCAATATCACGTTAAACCTGAAATTGCTTTCTTATTTCCAATTGATTTTGTTCCTACACATATTTGATATTGTTTAAGACAGATAAAGCAACACCAAATTCGTTTAAAGAAGGAAATCAGATCGTGAAGAAGAAAATTACCGA
Source organism: Papaver californicum (assembly GCA_023531435.1). NCBI lineage: Eukaryota > Viridiplantae > Streptophyta > Magnoliopsida > Ranunculales > Papaveraceae > Papaver > Papaver californicum. The sequence goes on from JAJJMC010012594.1 coordinate 154,062, forward strand.
AAGAATATTCCATGATTTTCTTCATTGAATTAGAGATTTGGAGGAGTTGTTGGACGAGATTTTGTGTTGTAGTATATAAAGGGGTTGAAGAGAAGAGATTTGGGGGGGGGGGGGGTATGGAGAGGCCAGAGATCGAAATCAAGAAATCCAGAAAATCTACTCGTGATCATGATGAAGAAGATGAAGATTCCGTTGCCATAGGGTTGAACCTTCTGTGGCCTAAAGTTTGAAGCTTTTGTTGCTAAAACTTTTAACTTTGCAAATCTTAACTTCAATTGCAACGTTTAGCTTCAGGAAATAGTTATCCCTCTGTAACAGCGAGTCTGTAACGTTGCAAACTCACTGTTTTCATTTATTTCACTCTTTTTTATTATTTTCAAACACTTTGAGCTATGTACCAAACTTTTGAGGGTGTTTTGAGCAAGATAAGCTAAACCCCATATGCTGAGGTGACGGAGGAAGCCATTGTTTCAATAAAAGTGGTATAATTCTATTTTAATTAATTTTTGCAATGTTTTATGATTATTTGCCTTGGTTGAAATTTGATTTAATGATTTTTGTTAAGCAGTTGTGATTTCGTTAGATGGTACATGCTTTGGACTAGGTTTTAGATGTTCCATGCTTTTGTTATACAATTGTTGTTTTGAAAATTTACTTGTTGTAATATTTTAGAATCAAACTAGAAGTAAGAATTGCATAAATAATAATTAGATTAAATCACTTTAATTGGTTAATGGTGAAATCCATAACCTCCGTATTTGTGAATATTATTTTTACATTTTGTACATATTTTTAGTTTAAAAATTAGTTTATTAAAATCTAAAATCAGTTTTCACAAGTTCGAGAGTTTGAAACCTTTTCTTACCACTATTACAAATCACATCAATTTTTGGCGCCGCCGACGCGGACTTGTTTTTAGAATTGTTTTTAGATTAATTAGTTTAGTTAGATATTTATTTATTTATTTTTATTTGTTCTATTTTACGTTTTTGGGTATTTTCTTTGTATTAGAGTTTTTGGATCAAAAACAAATTGGAGCTAAAGATTATATTGATTGATTAAAGACTTGGAGTCAAAGACAAAGCGAAAGAACGGAAAATGAAGACAAGATTTTTTAGTTAATTTTTTAATTTTTTTTAGGGTTTTTATTTTTCTTTTTAGAAAATTGTATTAGGAAATTATTATCATTATTGTAATTATTTTAGGTTTTTTTATATTTTTTTCTTATTTTTGGACTTTGGACTTTGAACTTTTGAACTTTATTATTAATTTTTAAACCCGACCGATATTTTCTCGGCCCCTCGGGTTTGTACACTGACATAGGAGTCGGTGGCCTGAGTCGACTTTAGCGGTTCATCGCATGTCTGGTACGGGAGGTAAGACTCGATCAACCCACGAATCCCCTGTCTGTGGGTTTTCTGTATTCCTTCGTAATGCATATATGTTGAGGACTTGAATACGGATTTATTTTCTAGTAAAGAGCAAGGACTGGCCATATAAGATAAGGACTCGGATTTCATCACCGTTTCCTTCTTGCGCGACTTAGGAACACGTTACCTAACGCGAACCTAATCCTTAAAATTTGACTAGAAAGAAGACCGATAGGGTATCGAGCTTATAGGAAACTCGTTCAAAAGGACTGTATTGGTTACTTTATTAGCCTAACTCAAGGTTCAAGAAGATTATTTTAAGTTGATTAGAGCCGCCTTGTAACCCAGGGAAAAGTGCCAAAGAGACAGGGTTATCAAAGCTCCTTAGAGCTTATCTTATTTCTCTTCGACTTAATCTATTTCAGATTGTTCTGAGAGATTCGCTAAAACTGTAACTAGTTTCCTTTTGGAAGAATAGAAGCTGGTCTAGAAACAATCTAAGTGGAACCATCATGCTTTTTGTTTGCTAGATTCAGTAGGTTTGATTTGGTTGAGTCAGCCTTGTTTGTGTATGTTTAGAATCCCTTCCTGTTAGAATTTATTTTCTTATATTTTTTATAAATTTATTAAGAAATTTTTCTTAGAAAATGTCAAGCTGGTATTACAATAAATATCCGACTGAGTTTCAAAACGAGCAAATCGAGTTCTTTGTCTTGGAGGGATGCCCTTAAGCAGGTGCAATCTAGTACTTATAGTGAACCTATCATGCCACTAGAAGAATCACACGAGCAGTTAGGATCTAGCAATCTTTATGATCTAGTTGTTTCTCTAAAGAATTCCGTCAAGGAGTTATCTGAGAATACAAGGAGGTTCACATTAAGTATGGGAAGAACAATTAGTAGTCCAACTCCTCCTCTAGAAGAATCACACGAGCAGTTACGACCTAGCAATCCTTATGATCTAGTTGTTTCTATAGAGAATTCCGTCAAGGAGTTGAGTGAGAATACAAAGGAGTTGACTGAGGATACAAGAAGAATAATAAAGGAGATGACTGAGGATAGAAATTGGTTCATGTTAAGTATGAATGAAATTTCTGCAAAGAATAATATTGCTCAAAATGATCTTAATTTCCAATATAGTGATACCCTAGATAATTATTCACCTAGTCAAGAGGACGAGGATAGAATTGGTAACACTACTTATTTAGACGAGGTTCAAACATCTTCATATTATGATGAGGATAATATTGGTGAAGAACTTGAAATGTACAGGAAGAGTGATCAAGAAATTGTCACTCGAATTATGCTTCATGGTGATAGTGTTATTTCTGTTTCAAATCCAAATAATTTTAATGATTATTCACATATTCAAAAGGAAGAGGATTTGACTAGAGATACTATTATTTTAGAAGATGATAAACTCTTAGAGAATTTTAATACGATAGAGGAAGTTGAGTGTAGTTCTGACCTTAAGGACCCTAGAATCCAACCAACATTTTTTAGTCCATCTGAGAGTAATGTCCACTTTAAGTTTGGGGGTACCGATGATTCTTTGTCTTGGAGGGATGCCCTCAAGAAGATAAAAGCTAGTGATCCAAATACCTTTGTAGAATAATCACCTCTAATGATATATGAGAAGTATTATAAACACACACCGCCTAGTTTGGAAAAAAGATTGAGAGTTATGGCATGTCAGAGATTATATGCTGAGGATGATGATCAGTCTTGTAGTGACTCTCCGTTCCACACAGAACATATAGATGACCTTGTGGATGATTGTGTAGATGATTTGCCTAATTCCATAGATGAATCTATCTCACAAGATCATTCACCCAACTTAGAGGTTGTTTCTAGACCCCTAGACTTCCAAAAGTATCCTAATTTAAGGTTAGAATTGTGTGCTTCTCAAGTTTTGTTGGATCACTTTGCATCTAAATACCAGAGGACTTGCATGTTCCTGATATTACTGATATCTCTACCAGTTCTCAAGATCATCTTCAAACTAGATTCTCTGAGCATGTTGATGTCCAAAAAGAAGTTCAGTTGTTAGAAACCCATCCTCTGGTCGATGTGGTTCACCTATGAAATAATACCAAGATTGACTTTGTTTTCCTACCAAAATATTTTCTTCCATATGTGGGAACGTTTGAATTTCAAATGTGTCAGTTATTAAGTTTTAAGACTAAGCCTAATTACTTTAGGAAATTAGAATCAACACATTTTCTTAAGAATGACCACCTTCATTGTAGTCAACTGTGTGGGTCAAATCTGATTGACTTTGAGGATCCACAATTATTCAGGTTATTATTATGTGCCTTAAATATATTATTTGAGTTTTTCCAAACTCTACAACCTGATCCTCCGGATCCTTCCTATGAGGAAATTTAGTACAAAGAGATTTATCTAGACCCTTTCATAGAGTCCGATCCTGAACCTCAACTAGATGTAGTTGTCATAAACAAAACACTAGATAGGGATAAGGTTGTACCCGGCTTGTTCACTTTCTGGGTCTGCTGCAGTTTCCTTCTATTTTGGATAACATTGTTTTATTCAGATGACCCACAGTTGTTCCGACTATTGATATATGATTTAATGAGGTGACTAATTCTTTCTTAGTCTGGCTGAAGACTTTAAACTTAACACTTCTTGGGAGGTAGCCCATGCTCGTGCGACACGGTAATATCTTTCCTTAACTCCTTTACTTCGATTGGTAACAGTTTCTCCTTGTTCATGTATTTAATCATTCATCTTTGGAACATTGAGGACAATGTTAGATTTAAGTTTGGGGGTAAGGGAGAAACTTTTAAGTAAAATATGAAACTCCAAAGTCTAGAAACTTGTGAATTATTCAGGATGACACTAACCATTCTAGGTAGATGGGAACATAGCTTTTATCTATAGGAATTGGTGTGCGCATCTAAATGGTCTATTCATATCTGGATGCACTCAGGTGTTAGAAATAACATGATAATCATTGAACAAGCATATCTCGGAATCATCATAAACATATCATTTTTTATTTTTTTATTTTTGCAATTTTATGTTTCTCTAAGTGATTTGGTGGGGCCCTAGTATTGCCATAAGGTCGTAGTTCGGATGTGTTAGAATTTTAATTTTGAAAAAAAAAAAAAAGCACTTTGATAGTAATATGTGTGTGTTCTCCCTGTCTTCGTCGCCTAAGAAAGCGTGGAATTCAGGATCCATGGGAACTATCATGTAATCTGCTGAAAAGGAGCATGCGCTTAGATCTAATCATGTAGTCATAAAAAAAAATTATTATGTATATAAATAATAATAAAAATAGGAGCATCTGAGCCGGACTTTATACTAATATTTTGGGAAACACCATTCACCTTAGTCAACATATGCACCATTCATTACTTCTATTTCCATCTTCCAATCTATCCCTGTGTTTGAATTTGATTGATTTCGAGCAATGTGAATTTTTATCCAGTTTCGGATGTTCAATGATTATTTGAGTAGAGTTGCATTCTTTTATGAATTTTAGTACGCAGTGAAAACTCGTGTACAGTAATTGGAATCATATAGGGTACTGATTCTTATAGGCGAAGAATTTAGTATACAACTAAATAGCTTGTTTAGTGTCTATCCTCAATCGTTCACATGTAGCTAGAATTTGGAGTAAAAGGTTTTGTGGGTACACCTCTTGTAAACCCTCACGAGACTAAAACTCGTCTGATAGGGACACATATGGGTTTAAAGGCTTATTGCACACGCTAAGTGCAATCGCGATGCCTGCGAAAGTGAGTTAGGATTTATTTTTATTTTCTAGATTAGATTTGCTCGAGGACTAAAAAATAATAAGTTTGGGGGTATTTGATAGACACGTTTCCGTGTCTTATTTGATCTCAACTTGTATATTGTTAGAACTCTTTTGCGTACTTATGTTGTGATTTTATTGTGTTATAGGTATTATTGGAGGATTAATAAATATGGAAAAAATGGCTTAAAAAGTGTTAAAGGCACCCTTCGTTTGGATAAGGGCACCCCAGTGCTAAAGGCACCTTCACTTTGGATCAGGGCACCACTTCTTCTTCCCATTTCAAACACAAAATTTGGCGGGAACTTCATTTGTATTCTGCGTGAACTTGGAAGAAAATTTGTTGGAGATTTTCAAGGAGTAAAAGCACGACTATTCTCTTGCCTAATTAAGAGGGATTGGTACACAAGTCTTAGGTGGAGAATCAAACAGAATCTCGACCAAATATCTCTTTCCCGTCAATTGCAGGAAGAAAATCAATATCACGTTCAACCTGAAATTTCTTTCTTGTTTCCAATTAATTTTGTTCCTACACACATTTGATATTGTTTAAGACAAATAGAGCAACACAAAATTTGTTTAAAGAAGGAAATCAGATCGTGAAGAAGAAAATATTACCGAAAGAATATTCCACGATTTTCTTCATTGAAGTAGAGATTTGGAGGAGTTATTGGACGAGATTTTGTGTTGTAGTATGTAAAGGGGTCGAAGAGAAGAGATTGGGGGGGGGGGGGGGGGGTCTGGAGAGGCCAGAGATCGAAATCAAGAAATCCAGAAAAATTTGCTCGTGATCATGATGAAGAAGATGAAGATTCCGTTGCCATAGGGTTAAAGCTTCCATGGCCAAAAGTTAGAAGCTTCTGTTGCTAAAGATTTTAACTTTGCAACTTTTAACTTCAACTGCAACGTTTAGCTTCAGGAAATAGTTATCCCTCTGTAACAGCGAGTCTGTAACGTTTATAAACGTTGCAAACTCACTGTTTTCACTTATCTCACTCTTTTTCATTATTTTCAAACACTTTGAGAAATGTACCAAACGTTTGAGGGTGTTCTGAGCAACATGAGCTAAACCCCATATGCTGAGGTGGCGGAGGAAGCAATTGTTTCAATAAAAGTGGTATAATTTTATGTTAATTAATTTTTATAAAATTTTTTTGATTATTTGCCTTGGTTGAAATTTGATTTAATTATTTTTGTTAAGCAATTGTGATTTCGTTAGATGGTACATGTTTTGGCCTAGGTTTTAGATGTTCCATGCTTTTGTTATACAATTGTTGTTTTGAAAATCTACTTGTTGCAATATTTTTGAATCAAATTAGAAGTAAGAATTGCATAAATAATAATTAGATTAAATCACTTTAATTGGTTAATGGTGAAATCCATAACCTCAGTATTTGTGAATATTATTTTTATATTTTGTACATATTTTTAGTTTAAAAATTAGTTTATTAAAATCTAAAATCAGTCTTCACAAGTTCGAGAGTTTGAAACCTTTTGTTACAACTATTACAAATCACATCAAACATAACTAGGCACTTCAAATGATAGTATGGTGCGAAGGATTTTATGTGTCGCATGTGCTAATAGATAATGGATCTGCAGTTAACATTTGCACCCTCGCCGCCGCGAGATAATTTGAGTTAGGGAAAAAAATATATGTTTCAGAAGTGATACTGCAAGTACTGTTCGGGGTTTTGATAATGAGAAAATATATTTCATGGGTCAGTTTACCACTATGGTGGTCCTCGGGCCGTCTCATACGAAGACGGTGTTTTTGGTTATAGATATTAATTCAAGCTTTACAATGCTTTTGGGGAGACTGTGGTTACATGCAAACCAAGCTGTGAGTTTGACCTTGCACCAAAAATTGAGGTTTATCTTCGGTGATAATATAATAACCATCCAAGGAGTATTTGAGGAAGATGAAGGAAAAGGGAAAATAATCATATTACAATCCCAGTTATCGAAACAAATATGGTGAAAAATAATTATAAGGAAGAGAATGTGAATCAGGTATTTTACAACGCCTTATCCAGGGAAAAACTTCCTAGTTGGTTCGAGCATGGTCACCCAAAGGTGGCTCACTATCTGAGGAAATACCGCTTCTTCCCAGGGTACCACCCCACGGAAGAAGACCGAATGGCGCGAGAGCTGGAAAAAATGCCAGAGACCCTTCGAGCAAAGAAAAAGGTGGGGATAGATTGGACCAAACAACCACCCTTAAATGGTCATTTTATACGGATGGGGGATTCTCACCCATGTATGGGATTCAAGGAACCAATTATCGTAAAGCATGTTAATGATGTGGAAGAATTATTAGATGGTCTGGGAAACCTTTTGGCAGAGGATGAAGAAAAAGTGGTAAGCACAATAGAGGCTAGGTCAGGTAAGTCTCTAACTCAGTCTGTTGAGTCAATCTGACCGATTAAAGGTCTTGAATCACCTGAATTAGTAAATAAGTCGTCTTTTATTTCCGGTTTTCAAAATATTTTAAAAAATCTAAAAAAATTAAAAAAACTAAAAACCCAGAAAGATTTTGTTTTTGTTTGTAGGAAAATATTTTTGAGAACAATGTAATTGGCATTAGAAAAGGGCTTGGGAATACTAGCAAGCCATGGGAGACTATGGAACTACCAAAAAGAAAAACCTGAACTGACTAAAAAAGTAAAGTTTGTCAGTCAGAGCAAGAAAGATTAACCTTTAAGAGCACCTCAGGAAGAAAAGATCGATAAGACCAAAATATGGATTCAGTGCAAGAATGTGCCAAAACTGAAGGAAGACGCAGTGAATTTGATCGAAGAGGAACCATTGCAACTAAGACCACAATGGATGTGGAAGCCATATGATAAGAAGAAATAGAAGATATTCATAATACCCAAAGATGAGTTTTTTCCACCACATAAAGGCAAGATGTTGAATCCTCCACCTAAGGAAGTTGTTTCTTACAAGTCCATATCATTAAATTTGAAAAATGATAGAGCAACTAGTCAGAAGGCAGTGAATGATTTTCATATCACAAGGTTCAAGAAAACAACTAGTCAGGAGACAGTGAATGATTTTCCTATCACAAGGATCAAGAGAACAACTAATCAAAAGGCAGTGAATGATTTTCCAAACACAAGGTTCAAGAAGATAAAACAAACAGAATTTCGAGAAGATCCAAGAATCAACCAGAAAGTCATCCCAAGAGGAATTGTTCAACCGTTTGATCTAAGCAGTCAGCATGATCCAGGCCCAACAATTGTTACTCGACCCAAGAAAAACTACGATTGAGGTATGATTGCTCATCTCTTAAGCCAGGGGAAACAAACAATTATGATGACTCACAAAGAGAGGTGCTCACCTACTACCCATCCATAACCATTTTATACCTATCACTCATCCATAACCTTTTTCTACAATGTTAACCCATCCAAAGCCTTGACGTTTTATCCAAATAATATTTTCTCTCTCAAAAAAAAATACAAAAAAAAGAGGCATAGTCATCATCATGCTAGACCCTTAGTTAAAAAAAAAACTAGGGGCATAGTCATCACTATGCTAGGCCCTTAGCATAAAGAAATAGGATTATTGTTTTTTGTTCAATTTAGCATCAAATTCAGAAGAAATAAGTCGGAGGCAAAGTTGCCCTCGAAGCCAAATAATATATAAATGTTATGTTCTTTAATATATATATATATATATATATATATATAGTTTCTGAAGAACACAAAGTTGTACAGTTTCAAGTTTGGAGTTTCCATTTTATCCGTCTTATCCATCCATCTCACTTCACCCTTTTCATCCACCTGTTGTCATTACCGATAAAATCCTCTTTTCATTCACCTATCGTCACTACCCATAAAATCCTCTCTGAGTTGTTGTCGTTAACAAATATCCTCGGTTTAGGAGATGAGCATTAAATCTCATATGAAAAAAAATTATAAAAAAAAATAAATAAATGATGAAAAAAAATTGAAAAAAATTGAAAATTGAAAAAAATAATAATAAAAAAATAAAATAAAACTAAGGGCAGAGTTGTCACCATGCTAGGCCTCTATCTTTTAAAAAAAAATTGAAATGAATAAATGGTAGTTGAAACAACCACTTGGGAAAATTGAGTAGCACTTAAAGGAGCTTGAGGAAAAGAAGAGTCGCGTGGAGAAAATTGAAGATTTGAAGCATCGAACCGTCATCCTTGGACTAAGAAGACAATACAGTTTGAAACTAATTGATGAAGTTGATTATAGCTGGGAGGATTGACAAATTTGAAAATTTGGGCGGGGATGGTAATATTTTTGGTGGCACTTATCAGACACGTGGTCAGGATTCCCAAACTTTTGTATATAGTTGAGTTTTTTTTTCATCTTTTGTTTTTGAAATTTATTTTCTAGAATTTGTTTTGTTTTTAAAAAATAAATAAATAAATAAATAATAAAAAATAATAAAGGTGTACTTAGTATTATGAACATGTGCTACTAATTAGCTCTTTTGCAAGGTCACCAATTATAGGATTTCCAAATCTTTGATGTGAAGCTCAAAGGAAAAGTGAAGGTTACTGGCAATCATGAAGATAGATAAGGCATTTCAGTTATCCGAGTTATAAGAGGATCGAAGATTATAAGAACCCCAAATGATGAGAAGATTTCAAGTGAAGTCATAAATATTGAGGAGATTATGTTCAGACGATGCAATTGAGTCATATGACGTAGCATGTTATAGGACCATCAATGTAATTAAATAAAACGCTACCTGTTTTTGCTATGATGTAATGGCACGAGTACCGCTTCGTCGTGATTTTTATCACGAGGATGTGTGCTCGTGCAAAATCAAAATATTAAGAAATAATTCGGGTGAACTTACAATGTCATCCTGTATAATTGATAAAAGAGGAATCAACAAAATATTTCAGGCTCATGTTAATCTACAAAATTGGGTGTACGGCTTTGCCAATCAGTTGCACACAACCTCTGTCAAAGAGGGGCAACTATAGACACCCCAATTTTACATATGAATATGGATTACAAAAGCTAGTTAAAGTATGCTGCGAAGTCGTATCCAAACAAAAACTAAGGACTTAGAACATTACCACTTGCTTATGCGACCACCCATCACAATTTTGGTCATAGTGGACTTAGTAGCCTAGGTATTAGAACATTACCACTTGCTTATGCGACCACCCATCACAATTTTGGTCATAGTGGACTTAGTAGCCTAGGTACTCCGATTCCAAGATTATAGTCCGTAAGCAGTAAACCAACCATGTGCATCGGGTCTAAATGTAAGCTATATCGTGCACATTCTCTCAAAATACATTAAACGCTTAAGTTAGCTTGATATATCGCCCAAGAGAAAAACATCCAATCATCCATGTCCAAAACATGAGATAGATCCACAAAGTTCAATTGTTACTAGCTCAAATGTCGACATACAAATTAATTAGCTTGAACCCTTTAGCCGCCTTTCCATTTAGGTAGAATTCTATGAATTAATTGATATCTTTGATAAATTTAGAAAATGAGTTAAAATAAATGTGAGATTTTTTAATAATGGAAACAATTCTGATAAAGTTAGTAATAATATTTAGGGTGTTAATGTGAACCGTTCGGTCGAGATCTTTTAATCCTAGGGATGTAGTTAATGAGAATGGGGGAGAACAGTAGAAAATTGGTAGAGTTCTAAAATTGGTGTGGTGTTCTTAATAGTCGAAGTAGTCCTTGGTGTTTGGATACGGTCTTTATTGTTGGTTCACGGTCTAAGAGCAACCACAGTCATCCAAGTATATCAGACGACGAAAGAGTAAAAATTTTACTTTTTGGTCCGTCTGAAACGCAACGTTGCAGGCGTAAAATTTGATCAGGCAGTTGTCTAAGCTAGAGCCTGGAGTTGGGCACACGGCTAGGTATACGTCTGTTGAAACGGGCGGTTGTCTATAAATACGCTTGGGTGGGGCGGACATTTGGTGGACGCTCGATGGGAGGCGTAACCCAAAAGAACGCATGATGATAGACGTACCCCTAGATGCACGCCCCAGAGACAGACGCTATCTTAGTCGAACGCCTGATGGGGCGGAATCATATCCAAACGCCCGTTATTTTTCTACACGTGCAGCTGGTTCGTGTGCGGAAAAGGACGGGCGCACCCTTAGCCATCCGCCTGAATCATCAGGCGCATCCCTAGCCGAACGCGCGTCTCACCAGGCGGACGGCTGGGTGAACGCCTGATAGGCGGACCAATATATGTTCGTCTTTGATTATCATCTCCTCTCCAAACCACCATTTTTCTCCTGAACACTTCCAACAAAACAGATTAAATCCTTGGGTATAATATAAGGGTTTATGGAATATGTAAATTGGGTATAAAAAATTGATGAGAATTTGTTGAATTGAAGTTAAAATTGATTAAGTAGTTGGTTAATTTGAGTTGGGTTGTGGATAATTTTATGATTAATTGATTTGATATGATTGTTTATGAAATTTGGGAACTTAATTATGTTATTTTGCAAAACTTATGAAATTGTCTATAAAAAGATAATAAATGTTTATTGTTTAAGAGTTTGAGAGATAGATACCAAAAAAAACTAAATCAAACTCCCTCTTTTTCTTCTTATTTAGCCGTAAACGTTTACTCCATCTTTTCTTTATTCATCGAATGTTCTTCTTTGTTGATTCTCATAAAACTTCACGCAGATTCTGAGATGAACAGGAATAGAGTTACAAGATCGAGACGAATTGGGAACTTGAATCCAGCATCAACTGAATCTGGAAGTGGTGTAGTTGTTGATCCACATTTCATTGTTGATTTGGTGAATGAAGAAGTTCAATCACCAGTGATTGATAACGAAATGTTTGTTATTAGGAATCGAGCAAATTTGTTGGTCAGGGTCTTGACCCGTTCGATTGACGCTGGGGAGTTGATGAGTGTTGAAAAACAAAGAGGAGTTCTACAAGTGCTTAAGGAGATAACAAATCTTTCTTCTGAAGAAAATGTTGGTCGCCCCACATGAATGAATGATGGAATTTGTTCTACCTAAATGTTTTTATCTTTTAACACTGTCGTTGTGTTGTTGGTTATGGTGTTGAACCTTATAAGTACTTTTATTATGAATATGAATCTCTTAATTTATCTTGAATGAGTTGCCTGTAGTTTGTTTTTCTTTTTTATTTAGGAGAAGAGTATATATGCGAAAAAAAATGAGTGCTTGGTAAAAAAAATTCATCTAAATTAATTAATTACTCGAAATTTAAAAACAAGTTCATTAACATTTAAGATAACACTATTAATTCAAAAATATAGTTCATAAAAGTTGAAACTGAAAATGTCAATGTTAAAATAAGAATGCAAATTTTAAGGTTTCAGGTATTCCAAGAATCCTTTAAGGTTGGCTTCTCCTTCTCTGCAAAATGTTTACCTTCCTAAGTTCGATGTACTCTCTTGTTACGGCATCCAACCCCGGAGACATCCATCATCATTATACAAAACTCGTCGTCTGCTTCTTTCTTTGCGTCAAGTTTTTCTTTCCTAGCTTGTTTTGCTTTAAACTTTGCCGAAGACTCAGCTAGTTTTGCTGTAAACTCGGATTCTCTCTTCGTCATCTTCATTTTTGTTTGTTCTGCATATTTGGTGTTGAAGTTTTCTTGTTCTTTAATAATAATTTCCATCATTTCATGTTGGCCACTGGATTTTTCTCTCCCTGTTTTCTTCTGTCGTTTTGCCTCTTTTTTTCCCATATGACGGTTATATGTGTTAGGTATATCTCCTATTTTTTCATCGTCATTGGAATTGTCTTGGCTTGTTTCCCGGTTTTCCTCGTCGCTTTCAGAATCTTCCTCAGCTTGTGATGAATCGCAAACAGTTGTCGATCGTTGTAAATATTTTATATTTTCTAACATAATTGTGTAGCACTCTTCATGCTTATATCTTTTACCACCATTAGCTTCCTTGAAAAGCTTCCTTACTTATTCAATCTGTTTTTTTTTTTTAAGTTTAGTGGAGGATATACAATTCAAAACAATAATGTACGCGTCAAAATTAAACGGGTACTTACCTTTGTTTCGGGGGCCCATCCAGTATGGTGTTCACGTTCTACTTCCGCCTCTTTTGCAGAGTAAAGTGCCACATCTTTACTTATTCTCTGAAATCGTTTCTGAATGGAGGTCCAAGTGCGCCCCGGCATTATAGGTATGACTTCTTTCATCCCATTTAATATGCGAGACCATAATCTTTCTTCTGATTGATCGGAACCAATACTACAATCTTGAGATATTGATAAATGAATTTTACACATCGTTACATCTTCAAATGTAGTAAAATATGGACCTCGTGGTTTTGGTGCCATAATTCTAACCGATTTGGAAGATAAATATATGAAAAAGAACAAAGTTTTACTCGTATACAAATTAAATAACAATGGGTTAGTAGTATGAAAATGGATTAGTAGTAATATACTCAATCGACCAATCCATCCATTTATAGGTATGTCAAAATATAGTTGTTACAACGATAAGAAATCAACGGTAAAAAATCCCAACGGCTATCTAGTAGGCGTTCGCTTAGAATAACGCCCTACAAACAGGCGCTCGATTACCCCAACGCCCCATAAACAGGCGCTCTCTTAGTCGAACGCCTACAACAGGCGTTGTCTTAGGAAGACGCCCAATACATGCGTTAATCCAGACAAACGCTTGTTACCAGGCGTTCTTCTAGCGTTACGCCTGATGGGGCGTACTTCTGGCTCACGCCCGTCTGATGAAACGCACGTCTAGATAAACGCTTGTCATCATACGGTGAGCCAGTGTAACACCTGGAAAGGGGCGCAAGTCTAGGTTAACGCTCGACTATACTTGGGTTCGGTTCAGTTCTGGGATCATTTTTGATCCCAAACAGTAAAAAATCCGGACCATTACTCATTTATGCTCGCCTCACTATGCTTGGATTTGGACGGACCAAAGACCAGATTTAGATTTGGTCCGTCTTTTACTCACAGTCTGGATTTGGTCCGTCTTTTACTCCCATGACTGTGGTTGCTCTAAGTGACATTATCAATATACACAGGATAAAAGCAGGTCAGTGGCTTAAATTGGATGATTTTGTCGGTGAGCTTTACACTTGAGAATAAAATTCATTTACTTTATTTTTTTCACGTGTTATGTCCTTACCTCTATAATCCATATTACTAATTAATCTTTGCTTGTTTAATTCGTTTTCATTTGATGAGTATATATATGCAATACAATCAGGTGGTAGTATAAATTTGAAAGTTCAATGGTAGCATGTCTCATGTTCCATAACTTCTTTGCTCCACTCATTATCGCTGAGGTGTAGTCTTACACAGAATTTTGGCGTATTAGTTTCATCTTTATTAGACGGTAATAATAATTAAGTTATAATAATAATAATAATAATAATAATAATAATAATAATAATAATAATAATAATAATAATAAGGTGAGGAGTAAATGCTCTTTTAGAACAGTGCTGCTTCATGAGGTGAGGAGTAAATGCCCTAGCCTTTCCAGATGGGTAGAATTTTGTTATGCAAATCCAGCAAAATTGTACTACCAGGATCACATTCTTCTCTTTACTCATGGGGTGCAGCAAGGGGATCCCCTAGGTCCCTTTATCTTTGCATTAACTCTGCATCCCCTCATCTCTCAAATAGCGTCGGAGTGCACCCTGGAGATGAATGCTTGGTACCTAGATGACGGTACTATTGCAGGTGATTCTTTGGAGGTAGCCAAAGCTTTGCAAATCATCCAGAGAGAAGGCAACAGCAGAGGGCTCTTCCTCAACATCAGCAAGACAGAGCAACAGCAGAGGGCTCTTCCTCAACATCAGCAAGACAGAGCTCTTTCGGCTAGTAATTGATCCTAGAGTTTTGGAGGAGGGTACCTTCCAAGCAGGCATTAGCAGAACAGCTTTGGGGGTTAAGCTACTTGGTGGGCCAGTCTGTTTAGACTCTAGCTTTTGCAGGGATATGGTTCAGGGGAGAGTGGACAAGACATGTCAGCTAATGGAGTCCATGAAGTGTTTGCAGGACCCAAAGAGTGAGCTCTTGTTGTTGAGACATTGTGAAGCCTGTCTCCAGAATTTTCTTTACTCTGAGAACCACCAATACTCATGCTCTCCAGGCCCCAGCTGCTCATTTTGACCAGCACCTCATGCATTTTCCCAGGCATATCGTGGAAGGTGATGGGAAGGGTTTGGTCCCACTCAGATGCGTCTAGCTACCTTGCCAATGAAGGATGGTGGCTTAGAGGTTTACACCATGGGTGACTCCTGCCATTACAGCTTCTTAGCCTCTTGCTTGCGACAGGATTATCTCCGTTCACGGGTACTTGGAGAGCTACCTTCACGCCTGGTCAGGAAATCTCAAACGCTACGACTCGCAAGAACAACAAATACCTAACCCAATGTGAAGAACATGGATATGGTTTCAGCGTGCTAGCGTTCACCACTTTAGGGGAATTAGGAGAGGACCTTATAGCTTTAGTGACGAGGTTGCAGAATCGTATTGCTAGTCTAGACTACCAACTATAAAATAGGCAACTCCCTGTTCTTTAGACTAGGCATTTCCCTTCAAAAAGGTGTCGGATCCCATCTAGTGGCAAGGCTGCCCACCACTAATGTGTAAACGGATTTTCCTATCTAACAAAATTTTCTCGTTACAATAAAAAAAAATAATAATAGAGGCGGGAGGAGAGAGAAGCTCCGGGTGTTTATTCAATGGAGGCAATTTTAATGGAGCTTTAACTTCATTCAATCTGGCGATTGTAATGGAATTTTAACTTCATTTAATTCAGCTGATTCTGAGAGTTCATTCAATTCAGATGATTTGAGTTCATTTAATTCAGGTGATTTATCGGGGGCTTTGTCAGCTGATCTTTGGAGCGATGAGTCTGTGGGTTCTGCTTGGGATCTTTAAAGGTATTATGCCCTCATTCCAATGTAGTCAATCTCGGCCGTTACGGCCGAGATATCGGCGCTTTTCAAGGTATCGGCCGAATTCCTTGACGATATGCGAGATTGCGCTCATCGCGATTTGAAAGCGAATATCGGCCGAATTGCCGATATCTCGGCCGCGATGATACGCCCGTATTTAGGGGTAAAAATGGTATTTATCATTTTAATCTACGGTCTCTAATCTTTCAAACGATCCAACGGTCCATATATTAGAATGATAGAAATCTAACGGTCCCAATTTGATCTCTTGAAACAGAAACCTAATTTGAACCATCACATAACAAAATGCGAACTTCTCTCTTCTTTCTTTCTATTCTGTAACCTAATTTGAACCATCACAGAAATATACCATTTATGTTCTCTTCTTTCCGACGTCTCCGCGATACACTTAATCTTCCTCAGTTCCTCTTCTTTCTGTTCTAACCGAATCTTCTCTCTTCAAGGTAAAAACCCTATCACTTTATTCTTCTGCTGGATGATTAAAAGAGTTTTAATTATGATGTTTTAATTATGATTTCATTTCTCAACATGCCCAATTTAATTGTACACAGTCTAGGGTAGTTTGCAGGTTCATAATTGACCTTTTCCATGGTTATGAATTTTTCTTTTTCTTGATATATTTGTTGTTCGATGTAGATGATTTTGAATGATTTTGAATGAGTGGGTTGATTTTTTTGCATAGTGTCTGCTGATGATTTTGAATGAAGGGGCTTTATTCTATAATTTTGAAGCTGCTAGAGTGTTAGTTGGTACTGCCATTCATGGAGCTATTTTAATGAATGAAGCTGCTAGAGTGTTAGTTGATTGGGTAGAAATTCCTGGAAAGATACTTGCATTTAAAGTAGAAATTCGTTGAATTCAGTAAAGAGGAATAGTAGTGAGTAGAATAGTTGAGCAGTTAAAGGTGTTATGCCAATTTACTGTGACAGATTTGTTTAAAAATCTTGAAAGACTGATCTCTTGTTTGTGAATTGTTCTAGTTATTCATGATTGTTAACTTTTCCATCTCTAGGATTCTCTTAGTACTGTTCCTTTCTTGAATTCTTATAATTAGATTTTTAAGTGCTAATGTATTACCA
This sequence comes from Papaver californicum, assembly GCA_023531435.1. Taxonomy (NCBI): domain Eukaryota; kingdom Viridiplantae; phylum Streptophyta; class Magnoliopsida; order Ranunculales; family Papaveraceae; genus Papaver; species Papaver californicum. The sequence continues at coordinate 171,232 of JAJJMC010012594.1, forward strand.
TTACTATTACCATTACTATCTACTGTCACTGTTGTTTGTATCTCTATCTACTGTCACTGTTGTTTCTATAGAACTAGAGTTGTAATATGCTTGTTGTTTAATCTGGATATTTAGAACTTTGAAAGCGGTGTTTATTTTTGTTTTTGAACTTTGAACTTTGAACTTAAAGTATGGTTGTTGTTTTTAACTGCTTATCTATTTTTCTTTCTTAAATTTTCTGTTTATGTATTATATTTGCAATAGCTCTAATATTTACAGGTATATAAAATTTGGATAAAAGATTTAATAGTTAGTCCGAGATTTGGCCGATAATCTCCCCGAGATATCGTTGTCAAGGTGTCAAGGTCCCGGACGCGACGAGACCGAGATCCGAGATTGACTACATTGCCTCATTCTCATCCCCTTTCTTCTATTTTAGAAAAGATTTTCGAGTTAGGTTTAGATTTATACCTGCAAATATAGTCATAGGGTTTAGAGTTCTCTAGGGTTTCTGCAGAAATTGGTCACATTTGTGTAATTGGATTTAGAGTCTTTTCTAGGGTTTCTGCAGAAATTGGTCACATTTGTGTGACTGGGTGTACATATAGGCCCTTTGTTGCTTTGTTTAGCTTTTACATCTACAAAATTTTGATTTCCTCTTGTATTTACTTTGTATAATGACAGGGCATCTTCTGTGTCTTCAAGCTCAGTAGAGAATGAGGGGGGGTATTTCTTGATACCCTGTTCCATTGTCCCTACAAAAATCTAGATGGGTGCACCAATGGGGTGGGCGGAAGAGGGCTAAGTAGAACAAGGTTCTATAGACATTTGCAGGATAAGCATTTACCAACCATGGAAGCTATGGGGTTATGCAGGGAGAAGATCAGAATGGACATTTCTGTGTACTGTGCTTGGGAGTCAGTTCTTTCCCAGCTGCAGATGTGGTTGTGTTCAGATTGCATGCGCATTTATTCTTGGAAAAGGCCCTGTAGGCAGCACAAAGACATCATTGTCAGTACTTACAGTGTCTCTTCAACAGACTGCTTTGTGCATGGCATTATCAAACCCAACCCCCCCCCCCCAGCTCTGGGCCCTTGGTTTCAGTGGAGTCTGTTGCCTCTGATGCATTGGATGTGGACTTGCTCCATAGGTTTTACCAACAGAAGATTCCCACAGTAGCTAGCATATCCCCTCAGTGTAGGCTCCAGTTCTCCAGAGCTCTTAAAGCATCTTTGGACAGGATCTTATCCAACCCATTGGAGCTACCATCGTGGTTACATTTTCTTTTGATGCCAGTTTGCATTTTAAATCTGTACACACCTAAGTGCTCCATGGAGGAGAGATCAGGGACCAGGAAGAAGTTGCCGACTGCTAGCATTAACCAAGCCATGCTCAAATGGAATGAATCTAATGGGTGTCTTAGCTTGGTGCACACCCTTTTGGAGATGCCTAAACATCCTCAAAGGAGTCAGCACATCAACAAGGGTAATGAGTGCTCTAACCTGGCATCCTGCAGAAAGAAAATTGAGTTATGGCCAATACACAGCTGCAATTAAGGTTCTTGCTTCAAGTGGCATTGCACCTTGCTCCCCAGCCACTCTCTCTGAGTTGAGCCACAAGCACCCAGATGCTCATCTTCCTTGCATTCATGAAGGCCCTGTCAGTGCTGAGGCACTTAGTGTGGACAAGACAGCAGTCTTGAGTGCAATCAAAAGGTTCCCCAAAGGGACATCTTGTGGCAGAAATGGGCTAAGACCACGGCATCTCCTTGATGCCCTTAGTGGTCTTGTTGTTGCTGTTGCAGATGACCTTTTTTCATCCATGACAGGAGTAGTCAACTTGTGGCTTGTTGGCAGATGTCCTGCTGTACTGGGTGCCTACATTTCTAGTGCACCTATGACCCGTCTACTCAAACATGGTGGGGGCATCAGACCAATAGCAGTGGGTAACCATTTGGAGAAGGCTCTTCTCCAAACTTGCAGCCTCAGGGGCCAGCAAAGATATGGCCACTTACTTGGGGGACTACCAACTTGGAGTGGGAGTCCAATGTTATGGGGAAGGTATCCTACATTCAGAAAATAGGTTGCTGGAGGTGCAAGGTAACTCCTAAACTAAGTGTTTGCTCTTGATTGACTTCAACAATGCATTTAATTTGGTGGACAGATCAGCCATAATTGAGGAAGTTAGGTGCAGATGTCCTTGTATCTCCAGGTGGGTAAAGTTCTGTTATGCAAATCCTGAAAAGCTTTACTATAATGACAATGCCCTCATGTCTGCTCAAGGAGTTCAACAGGGTGACCCATTGGGCCCTTTACTTTTTGCCCTGACTTTACACCCCCTAATACTCAGAATTGCTTCAGAGTGCACTTTGGATATGCATGACTGGTATCTGGATGATGGGACCATTGTTGGTGACACCTTGGAGGTGGTTAAAGCTCTGCACATTATCCAAGCTGTGCGCAACAGTAGAGGTTTATCCCTCAACATTAACAAGACAGATCTATTTTGGCCCAACACATAACCCAGGAGCTTACAGATTGGTGTTTTCCCAACAAGCATCAGCAGGCCAGCCAAGGGAGTGAAGCTGCTATGTGGTCCTGTCATCTTGGATGCTAGCTTCTGTAATGATTTGGTTCATCACAGGGTGAAGAAGACCCTTCAGCTAATGGAGTCCCTGAAGCTCCTGCAGGACCCTCAGTCTGAATTGCTCCTCCTTAGAAATTGTGCAGGGGTGTATCGTTTGTACTTCACCTTGAGGACCACTTGCCCTTCAGTTTTACACCAAGATGCTGAGCAATATGACCTCCACCTAAGCGAGTTCCTTAGGCATCTTGTCACTGGTGATGGAGCTGGATTTGGCCCCTACCAGATGCGCATAGATACACTGCCCATAAAGGATGGGGGCCTGGGAGTGTACACCATGATGGTTCCAGCAGGTACTGTTATCTAGATTCTTGCATACATACAACTCAGGTGCAGAACTCCATCCTCAAGGTGTTTAGGGACATAGAACTTCACCAGAGATTCCAGCAAGCTCTGACTAGCTTCTGTCAGGTTTGTGGCTTGACCCCTTCTTCCTTCAGTATTAAAGAAACTGCCCCACGTCCCATGCATGCCCTGGCAATGTTGTACTTTGATATGGTGAAGAAGAATATCCCCAGTTGCTTCCAACAGACTACAAGAGACTGCATCTTGTGGCAGTGTAACAGAATGGCCCATGCCCAAGACTACCTCAAGGCCATCCCCAACGCTGGGCTACACCAAGCAGTTGGGCCTCGCCAGTTTAGGGTCATTCTCAGCTATAGGTTGGGTATACCAATTTTTGTTACGGACAGCTCTTGTTCCTTTTGTGGTAGGGTAATGGACGCTTATTGTGAGCATGCCCTACATTGTGCTAGCGAGGTGGGCCTCAAATTCAGGCATGATCTTTTTATGGATGTAGTTGTTGATATGTGTTTTAAAGCCGGTGTCTCTGCCCGAAAGGAAGTTAAGCTGGGATTTTTAGCCGAAAACACAAACTCACTGACGCCCTCTGATATACTTGTTTATAACTGGGAGGAAGGCCGAGATGTGTGCTTTAACGTTACAGGGGTGTCCCCTTTTTCCGACAGCGAGAGAGTCATTTTTACACCTGGGACTGCCATCTTCAATGTCGTTACCCGCAAGCGAAACAAATATTTGGTCAAATGCAGTGACCATGGATACGGCTTAGGCGTGTTCGCTTTTACGACCCTAGGCGAGCTGGGAGAGGATACGGTGGTCTTTATGAAAAGGCTGCAGAATTGCATGGCTAGTCAGGATTACAACTACAAAATTGGCAATTCCCTTTTCTTTAGACTAGGCATTTCTATTTAAAAAGGTGTAGGTGCTCAGCTTGTGGCTTGGCTACCTACCAACTCAATGTAATTGCCTTTCTCCCTTTAATGAAAGTTATTTTAAAATAATAATAATAATAATAATAATAATAATAATAATGAATGAAGTCAGGTCCAGGTGCCCTGGTATTTCTAGATGGGTTGAATTTTGCTATGCAAAGCCGCCAATGTTTTTTTACAATGACAAAGTGCTTTTGTCGGCTCAGGGCGTCCAACAGGGAGACTTGTTGCGGCCTTTACTGTTTGCTCTGACATTAGACCCGTTCATTTTAGAAATTGCTTCTAAGTGCACCTTGGATATGCATGCTTGGTATTTGGACGATGGGACTATCGTTGGGGACACTCTAGAGGTGGCTCAAGCTTTACACATCATCCAATCTGAGGGGAGCAGCAGAGGCTTATCCCTCATTATTAACAAGACAGAGCTATTCCGGCCCAATTCAAACCCCGGAAATTTGGAGAAGAGTGTGTTCCCGGCCACCATCAGTAGACCATCAAGGGGAGTGAAGCTCCTGGGTGGGCCTGTTAGTCTGGATACTAACTTCTGCAACGAGATGGTCCAGCGTAGGTTGGAGAAAACTCTTCAGTTAATGGAGTCTCTGAATCTTCTGCAGGACCCACAAAGTGAATTGCTTCTTCTCAGAAATTATGATGGGGTGTCGCGCTTATACTTCACTTTGGGGACCACCAGCCCCTCTGTCTTGCACCAGTCAGCTGAGTATTACGACCAGCATTTATGCTAGTTCCTAAGACATTTGGTTACTATCGATGGAGCTGGGTTTGGTCCTTACCAAATGCGCATAGCGTCTTTGCCTATGAAGGATGGGGGGTTAGGAGTTTACACTTTGAGTTCTAGCTTTTACTGCTACCTTGCCTCCTGTCTTTAGACAACCCAGGTGAAGAACATTATTCTCCATGTGGACAGGGACACTACACTCCATCTCAGCTTCCAGCAAGCCTTGCTTAGCTTCAGTCAGGTCTGTGGGATTCCAGCAGTTTCCACCAGACTAAGCACGATTACATTTTGTGGCAATGTAATCGGCTGAGCCATGCACAAGACTACCTCAAAGCTATCCCAATCACAGGGCTACACCAATCTATTGGGCCTCGCCAATTTAGGGCCATTTTTTGTTATAGGTTGGGTATTGTTATGTTTGCTGAGGGTAGCTCTTGTTCTTTTTGCAACAGAGAAATGGATGCTTTTGGGGATCACTCCCTACACTGCGCCAGTGAAGTGGATCTCAAATTTAGGCACGATCTAGTTAGAGACGTGGTGGCGGATATGTGTTTTAAAGCTGGTGTCACTGCCTGTAAGGAAGTCAAGTTGGGTTTCTTGTCTGAAAACGCAAGCCCCCTTAGGCCCACGGATATACTCGTATACAATTGGGAGGAGCATCGAGACGTGTGCTTCGACGTCACAGGGATGTCCCCTTTTGCAGGAGGTGAGAGGGTTGTGTTTACGCCTGGGATTGCCATCTCTAACGTTGTTACGCGCAAACGTAATAAATATTTGGACAAATGTAACGAGCATGGATATGGCTTGGGTGTTCTTGCCTTTACGACTCTGGGGGAGTTGGGAGAGGACACGATTTGCTTCATGACGAGACTGCAGAACTGCATGGCTAGCCACGACTATAACTACAAAGTTGGGTATTCCCTTTTCTTTAGATTAGGCATTTCCATTCAGAAAGGTGTAGGGGCTCAGCTTGTGGCTAGGATCCCTACCAATGTTATGTAAACAATACTTTTCTCCCTTTAATGAAAGTCTTTTTTACAATAATAATAATAATAATGGTAAAAAAAATAATAATAATAATATGGGGAAGGGAGAGAGAACGTCCGTGGAGTGGCGATTTGAGGCGAAAAATAGGGAAGTCTCCGGTGAGAAATTCCCGACCCCTTTTCGTGAGCTTCTCAGGTACGGAAGCATTCTCTACATCCCCTCTCACTTTTCATTTCGTTAACTCTTTAGTTTTAGCAGCTCCATTTGTATATACTGCATCATATCTAGAATTAGGTTTTAGGGCTTCTTTTGAATTCTATTGTTCTTGCACATACTGTCACTTGGAAGAGGCTCAGAGATTTTGGAGTAGTATCTACCCAGTTAATTCCATTACTTCTACCCACCGTATAACATGGGAAGAAATTTTGGGACATTTGAGGAAGAACCCACTATCTCAGCTGATTGGGGGAAGATCTTACCACCTCTGCTGGGTACTTTCTGACTTTAATTCGTGAATGCTTCAGCCTTTTCAGCACCTAACTGACATTGGGTTAGCTTCTATTTGTGATTTTCATCCCTTCTGCTCGGAGATTTGGGGGAAATCTAGGGGAATAACCCACCTGTACAGTGGAGCAATCTCGACCATCTTGTGATTGTCTCACTTTTTTTAGTAGCTAACATACATTCACTGGATTAGTCTCAAATCTAGGGGAATAACCCACTTCTGTTGCTCGGAGTTTTGTGCTGTAATTTTCGGGGAAGAACTTGTCTTCTTCAGCGAGATTCTTTCTTCTTGCAACATTCAGTTCAACAGCTGTGACGCTGGGTTGGGCTTACTGTTATGCTACCCATTTATTCCTTACTTAGTGACGGTTGGGAAGACCCATTTTAGGTAATTACCCATTTAGAGCTTCCCCTTTTTGGTATGTTTAGAACCAGTCAACTCCCACTCTTGAATATAGTGGGGGTGGTTCACAAGAAGATGGCTGGTTTCATTGCCCCTTTAGAGATTTTGATGGTTGCACCAACAGAGTAGGACGGAGGGGGTTGAGTAGTTCAGGTTTCCTCCGACACCACCACGATAAGCACCTTTCTACATAGGAGGCCAAGGAACTTTGTAAAGATAGAACTGGTTCAGACTCGGATATATTCTGCGCATGGGAGCTTGTCTTGGGCAGTCTTCAGATATGGCTATGTACTATGTGTATGAACATATATTTCTGGAGGAGGCCTTGTAGGATGCATGAGGGATGTTTTATACCTAAGCCATACAACGGAGGCACAACTGACTTCTTGGTGTATATGCTGGACAAACCTTCTGCAGTCTCAACAGGGCCACAGGATGTTGGGGAGCTTGATGCTCCTTTAGGTTTGTCAGTGGAGCTGCTCAACCACGCCTTCAAAGCGAACATCAAAACTGTTGCTAGCATCCCTACTTCGTATAGGCTGAGTTTTTCCAGAACTTTGAAGGCCACTCTAGATAGAGTTATAGCCAGCCCACATGTGCTTGATGGATGGGTACACCTCCTCTTCCTTCCAGTCTGTACCTTGAGTCTGTATGCCCCCAAAAGTTCAGTGGAGGAAAGGTCAGGCACCAGGAGGATGCTACAATCCAGCAAGATAACTCAGGCCATTCTCCAGTGGAATGATAGTGGATGCCCTCAATTTGGTGCACACCCTACTTGAGCAGTTGAAGCTTCAGAAGAACATACCTAACAAAAGGAGGACTGGTGGCTTCAACCTAGCGGCGTGCAAGAATAAGTTGAGTTATGGCCAGTACACAGTCGTCATCAAAGTCTTATCTTCCAGTGGAGTGGCTCCCAACACATAGGACACACTTTTAAAGCTCAGGCAGAAACATCCCAGTGCAGCTCCTCCTAGCATTCCAGCTGTCCCTGTGCAGGTTGACGCACTCAGGGTGGATAACAGTGTCGTGCTAAGTGTCATTAAGGGATTCCCCAAAGGCACATAATGTGGAAGAGATGGTCTTAGGGCACAACACCTCCTTGATGCACTTTGTGGTCCTGCCTCAGCTGTAGCAGATGAACTGCTCACTTCCATCACAGCAGTAGTTAATCTTTGGTTGGCAGGGAAGTGCCCAGGTGAGTTAGGGGAGTACATTGCTAGTGCCACCCTTACCCCCCTGCTGAAACCTGGTGGGGGGCTCAGGCCCATTGCAGTAGGGAGCATCTGGAGGAGATTATGCTCCAAACTGGCAGCCTCAGCTGTTTGCAAGGATATGGTAGAATATCTTGGGGACTACCAGCTGGTAGTTGGGGTTCGATGTGGCGGGGAAGCTATCCTTCATGCTTCCAACATACTCTTGGAGTTGCAAGGTGTATCCCTCACCAAGTGTATTCTTTTCATAGACTTCATAAATGCATTTAACTTGGTCGACATGTCATCCATGGTAAATGAAGTTAGGGTTAGGTTCCCCAGCATCTCAAGGTGGGTGAAGTCTTGCTATGCTCAACCTTCCAAGTTATATGTTAATGATTCCATCCTTCAGTACGCAACAGGGATCCAGCAGGGCGACCCTTTGGGACCTTTGCGTTTTTCCTTAACCCTTCATCCCCTCATCTCCAAAATTGCCTTAGAATGCAACTTAGATATGCAGGCATGGTATTTGGATAACGGAACCATAGTTGGTGATACTTTGGAGGTGGCCAAGGCTCTCAACATTATTGAGTCTGAAGGTGGCAAGAGAGGATTATTCCTCAACATCTCCAAAACAGAGGTTTTCTGGCCACAAACCGACCCCAGAAGCTTGGAGGATGGGACCTTCCCAGCAGACATTGGCAGACCCAAGGTCGGGGTGAAGTTTCTAGGTGGCCCAGTTAGCTTGGACATCAAATTTTGTAGTGATTATGTGCAGTGCAGGGTTGAGAAGGCTCTTAAGATTATGGAGACCCTGAAGTCCCTACAAGATCCGCAATGTGAGCTTCTTCTCCTTCGTAACTGTGCTGGAGTATCCAAGTTATACTTCACTATGAGGACCACCAAGCCTCAGGCCCTCCAGTCTCCTACAACCCACTATGACCAGACTTTACATCAGTTCCTTAGACATTTGGTAACGGGAGACGGGCCCGGGTTCGGTCATCTACAGCAGCGCATCGCTACCTTACCAATGAAGGACGGCGGGCTTGGTGTTTACACAATGGAGGAAACAGCTCATTATTGTTACTTGGCCTCTTACACTCAGACACTCCAGCTAAAGAACCTGATCCTTGGATCCCTTCAGATAACAGATAGTCATCCTTGCTTCCAGCAGGCGCTGTCAAAATTTACCCAATTCTGTGGGATTACTTCTTCTTTCGACATCAAGGCGGCATCCCCAAGCCCAATGCGCACATTGGCAGCCCACTACTTCGGCGTTGTTAAGAAGAGTATCCCCTTCAGGTTCAATATGTCTGACCGGGACAACATTTTATGGCAATGTACTAAGATGGACCAGGACCAAGATTTTCTCAAAGCGATCCCCATATTTGGGCTCAACCAATCAATTGGGCCTCGACAGTTCTGGGCCGTCTTATCCTACAGACTTGGTATTCCTTTGTTCGCGGAGAACAGCGTATGCTCTTGTTGTGGAAGAGGGATGGATGTTTTTGGTGACCATGCTCTTCACTGCGCCAGCGAGATGGGGCTTAAGTTTAGGCATGACTTGGTCTGAGACGTGGTCGCTCACATGTGTTTCAGGGCAGGTGTGTCAGCGTGGAAAGAGGCGCCTCTTGGCTTCTTGGCCAACGATGAGCGCTCCCTAAGGCCAGCAGATGTCTTAGTATATAATTGGGAGAACGGCCGGGATGTATGCTTTGACGTCACCAGAGTGTCCCCTTTCACAGGAGGAGGGAGAGTCTCCTTTTCACCCGGCCTAGCCATTTTGAACGCCATTACCCGGAAACGCACCAAATACCTTGATAAGTGCGAGGCACACGGTTACGGACTTGGTGTGTTAGCCTTCATGACCCTAGGGGAACTAGGAGAGGACACGATAATTTTTGTAAAGAGGTTGCAGAGCTGTATAGCCAGCTTTGGTTACAACCACAAAATCGGCAACTCTCTTTTCTTCAGACTAGGGTTAGCTATCCAAAAAGGAGTGGGAGCCCAGCTTATAGCTAGGGTTCCTTCCGGTCCAGTGTAAATTCCTTTTTCATCCAATAAAATTCTTGATTATAATAAACAAACATAATAATAATAATAATAATAATAATAATAATAATAATAATAATAAT